>APFE031711045.1:0-21423 GCA_000404065.3 Pinus taeda
AGACAACTAGAATCTAGATAGATGCAGGGTAAAGCAGCGCTGTGTCAACAAGTTTGGCTCCAGGGACCACTCAGGTAGCTGAGATGGTTCGATCACTGGACCTCTAGGAAGTTACGCTGCCAAATGGATATTTGAGCATGGAGGCGGCCGATGACAAGGCTATAGTGGGTTCTTTGAAGAAAATCGCCCTCAACCTGGTCACGGTCCTGAATGAGTACCTGCACACGCTACAGGCAGGGGTGATAGTAGAATTCAGAGCTCGAGGTGTGATAGTAGAATTCAGAGCTCGAGAGAAATGCACGCTCAACCTCATCAGCGAGTATAGAGTGAACAATGAACAAATGTTCGCTGAAAAGTCAGAGGCGGTGGAGGAATAGAAGATAATCTAGGTGTAGATGACCAGCTTGCAGCCACGGTGGCAGAAGCCTGCAAAGCCCAAACTGAATATACCAGAGGAAGCGTCGTTGGAGGTGAAGGTTAGAAAGTTGGTTGCAGGCATGCGCGATGCCAAGATAGAAGTGGCTAGGGTTCAGTTCGAGTTGAACTTGAAGATAATAGAGTTGGCATTGAAGTCACAACCTTCAACTCCGCCAGAGGTTAGGGAATAGCGCAAAGCTGATGTGAAGGATGGAGTCACGACAGTGGATTCCAAGGTAGTATACTGCATCACGCTTTTTGAGAAAGAAATTGAGGTAGTCACAGCTCCGCAGGAAGATCCCACCCTGTAGTCCTGTAATACAAAATCTTGCGAACTCCAGCAACAATATGATGAAGTAAGGGAAACAACGCACACCATTGTTGCCATACAATGCCTTGCTAAGTTGTAGGAGGCAAGGAAGCTACATCGACAGGTGGAGGCAACGTAAAAGAGAGAGGCAGTCCTCAAGGTCAGATTTGGGCCTTAGTTGGAGGAGGACTACATCATCTCTGCCAACATTCAAGAGAAATCGACGAACTTGCAGAGTATGCAACAAAAAATCCAGCAGCACAGTGCAAGACCATCCACAGAGCAGCCAGTGGAATAGATCAAACAGGTAGCCACGCAGAGCACGACTGAGGTAGCAATGGTATGAGTGGAGCTGGGGGATATTGGTAGTAAGATCTCTACACCAGCAAAGTGACTGAAGGGCGAGTTACGATATTTGTGTTGGGGGCCTGTTGGGATGGGGTCCCCTAGGGTTAATTTTGGGGCAAAAACCTAAGTTTTGGGGCAAAATCCCAAGTTTTGTTGTATAAAGATGTAAATTCTCTGCAAGTTGTGGTCATAGAGCACGTAGATAATTAAAGAGTCATAAAGGGTTTTACCCTTCTTTATGTAATTTGAGTTGGCCTTTGAAGATCTACCCATGGTTTGTGGACCATGGGATTGTATAAATAGGTGTGTCTTAGGATGTCTAAGGAAGTAATAGAGGACGAAGATGAATGTAATGGGTCAATAGAAGGACGAGCATAGAAGTCTTAAAGTAGAAGGAAGGCTCTACAATTGTGTGCACAGGGGCCTAGAGTAGAGTCTGCAACTGAGTGCCTGAACCCTTGCAGCTGAGTGCGCAAGGAAGTCTTGAGCCTGTAAGAAAAATTGAGTATTAATAAAGAAGATTATTGCAGAAATACTTGTGTTTATCTCCTACTTCGGTTTACATGAATGCACCTTATGTTATAATGGGTTTATGAAATAATAATGTATTGATGCACGACTTTGTATAACTTATATTGTTATATGAATGAAATTATTGTTAATTGTTTAAGTGAAGATTATCTTGCTCTATGTTGAAGTTATTGAACTCTTAAGCTAATTTGAGTCGTCACTGGGTTATGAGTAATATTTGATGCGCATAAGTAGTGGATTTTCCTATTCAGGGTCCATGAAAGACAATCGTAAATGGTCGCAGAGGTATAGAAGCTGATTAAGGGTAGTTATATCGATAAGCCCTAAAGGCTTATTGATCTGTCAAAGGCAGATTTAGGGCATAAAACGACATTACGCTAATCTCTGGGTGTGAAAACTTCATTCCAACATCCCCCCATACTTCTTCGGGTGAGAATTCAGTCCATGCTCTACGGATTGATGCCGAAAGGGCCAGTAGTGTAGGTATTTGTTTAGCGAAACTAACTCTGAACTTGGGTCAGGACCTACTAAGCAAACATTTCCCGTCAACTGGACTAGGCTACCTTAGCCCGTACTATGGCTTACCTGGCTAGCACTGCACATTTCCAGAAGCGAAGGCTCTACCTTCCCTCCAGAAATTGTGCAATTTTGGCCCAACACTGACCTCTAGGCTTGCATTGCACAATTCTTGGAGGCAGTGTCCTGCTAGCCCCAGAAACTGCACAATGTAGTTTGTCGGTTGCATGTCACTACTCACTAAAATTACGCATTGCATAGTTTCAATCCTCAGCAGGCCAGGCTGGACTGTGCATTGCATAGTTCCAACAGTCAGTCAGCCTCCCAACATCTTGAACTATTCCTTGCATATTTTTGGCAATCAATCTCCCGACCTCCCCGCGGAAATTATGGAACCTTCATGGTCAGTCACACAGGTATGTTGCAAGACAGTTCTCAATTTTTTTTTGGTTTTCGATTGACATATTTCTTGCCATGAGTGTTGCTATGTCTCCAGGCATCATAGATGTTTGTTTATCTCTCAGAAGCACAAGTACAATGGCCTTCAGGAGAGCAGAGTCAAAGGACACCATTAAGAGCACAACGGGGGTTGCAGCGAAGCAAGTGTCTATGATCTTGCCTACCTATGAAGACATCAAGTTGTTCATAGGCAAGGAAATAAAGATAATATGGTAGCAGCATCACAACTAGCAACACCATCAACAACAGCAGAAGGCATCACACCTGCACGCAACGGATACAAGAGGAAGGTTGTTAACAGCGTAGAGGCAAAGAAAAGTTGCAAGTCCAAAGTAGATCCACTCATGACAAAAGAAGCTTTGGAGATTGAGGGTATGAGGTGACGACGCGATAAGATGGTCGAGTGAGGGAAGAGAAAGGAATCGAGAAGGAGTTTTATGTGATGAAGCAACAACTTAAGGAAGAACAAGAGCTACATAGATGAGAGAATGAGTTGCAACATGAACGTGAACAACAAGGGGCGCAACATGCACAAATGGATGAAACTATGCCCGTACAAGTTATAGATTCATCCCAACAATTGGCACGAAGCAGACATGGTGAGTCGTGTTGTTGATCGCATGCAAGAGAATTCAGCAGCTTGCATGTCATTGTGCGCACGCATGTGATCTAACCCATTTGGCACTCACCGAGCCAAAGACAAGAAGCAATTCTGACTGGAGCTAAACATGCAGTTGACAGTTGATGCGCATGACCACCAGAACACAATAGAAGATCAACATGGACACTATACATCAGTGTGTTGTCAGTTCGATGGCACCCAAGAATACCATACGCATGCTAGCAGACGATTTGGATGGAGGAGCCATACCAATGCACCTGAATGCAACAGAGGTAAGAGTTTGCTTCAGCAAGATGTCACCATGGAGCGCATGCACACCATCACATACCACTAGGATTGGCATCAACTCACCACCTCACCATCACAAGCATGTCAAAGAGTTGGTCTCACCACAACGACCGATTGCCAGTGATGTCTTTCATGGCTTGCTCAAGCCATTTTGTCTCACATGGGCACATGTGCATTGTGATGTAATATCTTGTCAAGTGGAAGTTCAAGTGTCGATAGTTGGATGTAACAGTCATAGAGTAGATGAAGAGTCATGAGGGTAGATGAACTTTCACAAAGGGGAATGTCAAGGGTCACCCCACCCTTTGCTATAAATAGAACCTCATAACTCATTGTAAAGGCTTTTGGTCAGCCAAGCTTCCGATAGGAGTATCTTAGAGAAAGCTTGGACAATATTGTAACGTGCCTTGGCTTCTCCACTGTGCAAAGCTAGTATATCTCTTTGGAGGAGCAGGTGGTTGTGGTTTTAATGTTCCACTATCAAGACTAGTGGTTGGAAATGGATGTATTGTATGACTGGAACTTACACTTCTTAATATAATAGAGCCAGCACGTTTCATGCATATGTTGTATTTTATTATAGCTATCTTGTTTACTCTAAATGGCATATGTATTTGTTTACTTACACATGCATGTATGGACTATTCTATATAGGTATGTATGAATCTATCTGAAATTTGTTGTTGGTTTAACCATCACTTTGGATTGCTCACTATCTTGCTTTCCAATTAGTGATGCATCTTTGCTCATGTGTTCCCTTCCAAGCTGAGTACTATTATAAGTTTCCAAGGGGCGCAATCACCTCACTCTGTGTGTGTTAGAATCTCTCACGCACCTTCCTTGACTTACTGTAGCTATCACACCCTTGCTACCAATAGGGACATCTTACTTGCCTTTGTACAAAATCGTGGTCAAGGCATTACCATACAACCCACTGTTGGGGCTCCTACACCAAACGGTCTGAGGTCTAATTGGGACTTCTTATCGGGGAGATCGCCTGACATGTTGGCGGGTCCAACACTGTCAACATATACGTATTTCTATATCAAGGTTTCCATTATATTATTAATTGCTATTATCTCTTAACAAATTT
Source organism: Pinus taeda (assembly GCA_000404065.3). Lineage (NCBI taxonomy): Eukaryota > Viridiplantae > Streptophyta > Pinopsida > Pinales > Pinaceae > Pinus > Pinus taeda. The sequence goes on from APFE031711045.1 coordinate 4,585, forward strand.
TCCACTATTTTGTTAATTTTCATTATCTTCAGTAAATTAAGTTACTTACCACTATTTATCATTAAATTATAGAAATTTCCACTACTTTGTTAATTTTCATTATCTTTTGATTAAAAAAAATCTCTACTTTAATAATTTCCATTATCTCTTGAGCACACTTAGTTAGCCATCACTTGATAAAAAATTCTCTAAATATGGATATATGGGTTACTTTGATGCACTTACCATAGTTTTTTTCTTTTTCCTTTTTCCAAACCAAGTTGAGCCTAGCTAAGGCCAACCTCCATGTTGGGTGGAAGAATGATCTACCCCTTGAGATTTTTATTTTGCCAAAGGTGGCTCCCATCCTCAATTCCTCCCCATTAATTTTTTTATAGATTTAATAACTTTATATTAACAAAAAACTCATAAGTTACATAGTTGATATGATCAAGTCCCAAAGGAGGACTTTGTTGATCTTTGAAGATACTGAGTGTACATATTCTTCTACTAGACCCAACTTATATAATACAAACTTTTTCTTTAGTTGGGCATCCAAAAATGATTACAGACCAGACTTGCTAGTGAACTAATACAAAACATACCATAAAACAAGATACACAATTTGTGAACCAAGTAAATATCCAATACTACAAGCATGAGATGTTGTTGAACTATAACAAAACATCATATATAACCAACCGTATCTAACAGACAAGGACACCATTAGGAATCAAATGAAGAAATGGGAGCAAGATCCCTGACACTCGTTCTAGGAGGAGCAACATTGTCTAGCTCGCAAAGTAGATGGACCTCAACATGAGCTAGTCTTGAGTCAAGTTTATCCACAGTGAATCGTTGATCTTGCAACATCCTCTTGATGTCCTCCAATGAGGTGAATACATTGTAGTGTTTCACCTACTAATCTTTCGAAACTAGGCCTAGTAATGTATTCATCTTTCAATGAAGGGTAACAAAATTGACATATTGTTTTTTTGTCCTCTGGTATGCCCAAGGATGAAACCCAACAAGAAACATCCTCCATAATCTCAGAATACATGAAATATTGTCTCTCTACTCCATCCTGAGTTTCTAGCTTACTAATTTATCTTCTGGTCTCCAGAGCGACTGCATTGAAGTATGTAGTGGTTGAGTCTTGAGCGAAGAGACAAACCCTCTATTGACTTGATGGGTTGCTTCCACTGCCCCCCCCCCTCTTCTGCACCGCATACATTGTCTGGGTAACATGACAGTCCAAAGGGGGTAACACTTGTAACATAAACTAAAGTGACCATGACTAGGGAAGTCGCAAGGGAGGAACCTGACCTGACCCCAAACTGGAGGAACCAAAAGGAAACCAACATTGTCGTAAAACATATAACAATCCAAACCAGAATTAGGGACCCCATGTGTAGACCCATGGGGTAGATTTTACACATAGAGGAACCTGGGGCTATCAAGATTATAAGACAAACAACAAAACACCAAATCCACAGACTACCCAACCTTCTGTAATTGCACCAATTTACACAAATATTTGAGGGCATGTGAAGGTCAACCACCTGCCTCAGACTCGACATCAAATTGCCCTTACCCACAATAATTCTAAACACAAAATCCCCTCTCTAGCCCATACTAGACCTAAGACCCAACAATAGTATGCACACCACGACAAAAACAAGATTAAACTAGACTAGAATAACACAACCAGACAAATAATTAAGAATGAAAAAGTAAAAATGAGAGGGTGCTACCAGTGTATCAACTCTCTAGTGCATGATACGCAACCAACATTGACCTCTCTAGTCAAATTCTGAAGCCACCAACTAATTTTCCTTGCTCCACCCTCCTGCAAATGCCTAACACCCTTTGTATAATTTCCTCCCCCCACTGATCGCTATTCAGTTGAATTTGCAACTCATCCTCCACATCAAAACACAAAAGACCAGAATCCCACTTCTGTGATGAAATTTCTTTCTTGCCTCCAAAAAAATCCACTACCCTTCACTTCTCCGACTCCAAATGCAGGACCCAACTCACAAAAAACAAGTCAGGGGAAAACTAGACCGAGATTCCTCCACACCAGAGTCAATCGAAGGTACTTGTAGCAGGGAGGTCGACACCTCGACCTCATGCCTGTGGCAACCATTCACCTTCACCTCTGGATAGAAAATGTGAATCAACAGACCAACACTATTATGTATTGCCATTAAGATGGTTGCATACAACTACATGCCCAAGGCACATCTCTCCTCTTCATTTGCTCTCGTTCAGGTGAGCGAGGTGGTGGGCACAATCTCCTAGAGTCCCTGAAATCATCTGCACACCCCATTAGGGACCTCCCCATGAGATTTGAAATGCACTTACTATACCTATTGATAATGTTTTATGATTGTGACATATGTGATGGTTGTTAATGATAATGGTAAAGTACTTGATTTTTCTCATATTTAATAATTGATTTGCTCAATAACATTGGTTATATATCATATTTGATATAGAGATATGTGAATATATGTATATAATGTTTTTTTTATATATAATATAATAATAATTATTTATATAATATTGGTAATTATGATGCCCACCATGTGATGTGAATTGAATATAACCTTTTGTTTGTCTCTTAGGGGCGTGTAAAGCAGATGCCCATGTCATGTGATGTGTCATGGGATGAGAAACTTACGGGGCACACTTTATTTTTGTTGTGACATTGTCAAGTGAAACTTATAGGGCAAGTTTTTATGTATTTGTTTGAAACTATATCTAAATTTCAATATTGAATTGTGATGACATTTTTCTTTATAAATTTGAATTGTGAAAATATTTTTTAATTTATTATTTTATTATTATTATATGATGTGAAAATCAACAAATATTAAATACTATATACTAATATTTTTATTTTATTTTATTTATTAAATATTATTTTATTCTCTTCTAAAACCAACTAAAAAATACTAAATCAATTATTTATTTAATACATAGTATTTAATATTTACCATGAAAATGTTAGTAACTCTATTACTTCACTGTTTCCGATAATACTATAGATAAATTTGGAATTTATAAAATAATAACAACTAATTTTATTAATTTCCCATGTTAGCAGGGAACCTGTAATTTGACGGTGTACACCAATTTGGCGAAAGTTTGCAGCATTTCAACGGAGATCAGTGACGTGTATAATGAAGAGATGCAATTCTAATTGACGGCTAAATTTGATGGTCAAATTCCATCCGATTACTACGAGGCATAAGCTAAAGACGTCTACGGGCTTTACTTCTATTTTTGTCACGTGAAACTTAGTTGGCGAGCTTTATCTATCCCTTGGAAACTCTATCTGCAAGATTGAATTCTCAAGAACATTATTTATTTAGTATTTAATATTCAGGTTATTTATTTTATATTTTAAATTCTAAATTTTAGTTATAAAAATTTGAGTTTATATTGTTTTTGAATACATTTAATGTGTAATTTTTTTTGGTAACATTTAGTTGGTTGATTTAGATTACAAATTTCAAATTTATCATTTAAAAAAATTCTATTAAAATTTAAATAAAATAAATAGAAAATTTTATAAAAAAAAAAATTAATAATTAGATTATGACTTTTTCTTTTTTCACCATAAAATCTTCTAAAAAAATCTAAAATATCTGATATTTAATTTAGGCATTTTTTTTCCAACATTTTGTTAAAAAAATGTTGGAGTAGCTTAATTCTTGCTACTCAAGTTAAAAATTATGCTTTGGCAAAAATTGTGTAAAAAAGTATAACCTACACTGGTTAATGATAAATTAACACTGATCAATAAGCAAATCTAATCTTACAGTGTTACTTTTAGGAGGAATTAATGATGATGATGATTAACGTGCACTAAGACCAATATGGTCTATCAGACCTTAAGAAGGTAAGAGATTAATTTAGATTCTTTAAATTTTTATTTCTATGATAAAAAAAGAAGGGAGAGAAGTGTTCCAAGATCACTATAGTTTTGTTGAATTAACAAGTCAAGAACGTTGGTAGTGTGGCAACTGTTTTGGAAATGAGAGCGGGAGGGATGTGAGTAAGAGTTGGACAATCCAAGAGAATTATGCCTTTTTCTTTCTTCATCATAAAATATTCTAAAAAAGTCTAAAATATGTGATATGTAATTTAGGCATTTTCCTTTTTTCGGCATTTTGTTAACAAATGTTGGAGTAGCTTAATCCTTGCCACTCAAGTTAAAAATTATGCTTTAGCAAAAATTGTGTAAAAAAGTATAACCTACATTGGTTAATGAGAAATTAATACTGATCAATAGGCAAATCTAATCTTATAACAAATGTTGGAGTAGCTTAATCCTTGCCACTCAAGTTAAAAATTATGCTTTAGCAAAAATTGTGTAAAAAAGTATAACCTACATTGGTTAATGATAAATTAATACTGATCAATAGGCAAATCTAATCTTATAGTCTTACTTTTAGGAGGAATTAATGATGATGATGATTAAAGTCCATTAAGACCAATATGGTCTATCAAACCTTAAGAAGGTAAGAGATTAATTTAGATTCTTTAGATTTTTATTTCTATGATAAAAAAGAAGGGAGAGAAGTGTTCCAAGATCACTATAGTTTTGTTGAATTAACAAGTCAAGAAGGCTCGTAGTGTGGCAAATGTTTTGGAAACGAGAGTGGATGTGAGTAAGAAGTGGGCAATCCAAGAGAAAGTGTTTTCCATCTTCAACCCTATTAGTATCACAAAGCTGATAGACCCTTTCATCCCAAGGTGTTTTGGGAATAGACCAACACCCAGTTTCACTTCAAAGCTCATGAGAATTAGTTCTTATCTTTGTAATGTTCATTTTCTTCTTAGCACTAGTCGAGGCAGAAAGATAATTTTGGTTAGAAAGAATGGGGTTGATCTCCTCCTTATAATACCTAAGCTTCCATTTTCCCTCTAGATCCTTATCGTCCTACAACTTATCCTTAAATTTGGAAGTAATAGTATTTTTAATATTATCCTTATTCTCCAAAATGATCCCCTCCTTTATCCCCTAATGGTCGAGCCAAGAATGGGCATCCTTAGGACAACCTCGCTTGAGCCATAGGTGGGGTTTTGGATAGAGTTAGAAGCAATTTTGGTGAATCTCTTGGCTTCCATGCTGTAAAGCTTATTCTTATACATTAGATACCTAAACATTGCCATTCTTTCAATGTGGGAAAGGCTACCTTCAATCAAGAGGATAGGCTAAGGAATATTTCCTTTAATATTAAGGTTGTAGATTATAAATTATTTTTTTACTCCAAACCCAAATATTTGTTGATTTATAATTGTTTTCAAGCTCATAATAAACTTTCCAGCCTCCTACAATCCTTTTCACAATGTTATAATTCCACTTGAGTTGATGATGAATGTTGATACCTAAGTATTTGTATGACTTCTCCAAGTAATTTCTATGATAAATGGAATTATTATAATTAATATTTTTTGATTTAATTATCATGACTTTAGTCTCATTGTAGCAATAATAATGGAGGATTCTAAGTTTCCTGTCAAGATCATCATGGCTTTTAGCTGGAAGAATGGTATCGTTAGCATAAAGGAGAAGATTAATGACCATACCAACGAGTTTGGGGCCATCACATCCCGCAAATTCCAAACACTTATATCTTATCAATGTAAATTCCAAAAATGGTAGGGGATAGGATACACCCTTGCTTAACTTCAATATTACATTTAATTTCTTCATACCAACCCTTGGTGGTCTTAATCTTAGCAACAACATTCTTGTATAGCCTAGTCACAACAACCCTTAAATTGAGAGGAACCACTATATATTAAACTCTCTACCATAGCTTATCCCGAGGAACTCTCCCCAAAGCTTTCCTAAAGTCAATAAAACAAAAAAAGGGACCAATTTTACTATTGCAACATTCCTCGACAATGATCCTAAGAGTAACAATATGGTTAACAGTTGAATGATGTCTCCTAAAATCAAATTACCCTTTAGCTATTTTCCCATCGAGCCAAAGGTTAATCTTCTTTTCCAAGACGGGACCATACAGTTTGGCTAAAATGTGGTTAATCACTCTGGTCCCATAATTAGAAGGGACATTTTTATCCCCACTTTTAAAGAGAAGAAAAATAAGGCTTTGTATCCTAGCCTTAAGGAAGCCATGTTTCACCGCGAAATTGAGGAGTTTTCTAATGTAAAGGATGGGGATAGACCTTCCCATTTGAGAATTTCAGCTTGTAGCTTTTTATATCCCTAGCTTTCCCATTAGCGTTTCTTAATCTCAAACTCCATGCCTTCCAAAGAAAAGATATCCTCCTCTATATGAGTTTTTAAGATGTTGCCTATGGTGTCTGGGGAGTCATAAAGATTCTTAATATAGATATCTTAGTTATCTAAGGGGATCGAATTATTTTATTTTATTTTATGAACAAGTATATTCCTCCAAAAAGATTTAGGGACAACTTTACAAAGGTGAAGAAGATTCTCTTGCCTCTTATTTATATAGGACCTTTTCTTCCTTTTGATAAGAGCTTTATATACACTTATTTTTTCAAGGTTTACAGTTTCGTTAGGAGCATCTCTAATCACTTTCCTAGCAATTTTACAATCATTATCATACCAAGGGTTGGAAGATTCTATTATTCTTTTTATACGACACCTCAGTAGAGATTTTGTGAATGGTAGTGTAAATATAGTGGAAAGAGTTGTAGTAAAATTGTGGTAGATGTGATCAATGTTATCATTATACATTAAGAAACATAAATCCCTCTTTAGATCCTTTAAGAAGAGATCCATTTTAATTCTATCAAATTGAATGTAACTTTGACTCTCACAATTCTTTTGCATGTGGCTAGTGTGCATGTCAAGATTGAGAGTTAAGGATAGAGGTATGTGGTAAAAATCAGATGCGTGGTCATTTAGGAGGTCAAATTTTACAATACAATTGATAACATAAGTATCGAATATCACATAATCCACACCACTTTATACAGGCCCATGAATACAAGTCATCTAACCAAAGGTTGGCCACTTATTAATTCCATTGCAAATTATCAAGACTTGTGAACTACAAAATTCTCGGTTATGTCTTCAAAATTTGTTTTGAATCTACTAGCTAAGTCATAGTCCTCATCTAGCCATAGGGGGTTAGTGTTAGATTTATTACTTGTAATGACCCCAGTCATTTTGCAAGTGCGTAAATATCGCGCTAGTTGTCTTATTCATTGTGCACACATTTAAATATTGTAAATGTTGTCTTGGTTACTTTGTACTCATATGGTCAATTTAAATACTTGCCTGGTTTTATTATATTAGAGTAAATGTTGTATACATTCTGAAAGTGATAAATATATAAATGTTCTTTTATTGGTGACCTTGCAATGGTGTGAATATTGCAAATAGATTGGTAAGTAAACCTTTACTAGTCATGTTCAATTTCATAATTATGACATGTATATATGTGTGTAAACCATAGGTAAGTAGGGTAATTATTGTTTTGAGGGTCACACACACACACACACGCAAGCTATTGTAAAAATGGCATGAGAATGATTGGCTTGTAATAATGATAGATGGCAGGCAAGGAACATGAAGGCCAAATGGCATGAGAATGATTGGCTTGTATGAATGATGGGACCAACCATTAAAAAAAATGAATGTTAGGGACGGGGGGGTGGAACCTTTGGTTGGACTAGAGGGGTTGGGCCAAATTGAGCCCTAACTAACCATAAGCCGAAATCGAACAACAAAAAAGAGGGAGGGGTGAGGTAGGAAGATTGGAATGAAGAGGGCAAAAAAAATAGAGAAAGAAGGTGAAAGTGAATTGAAGTGAGTAGAACAGGATAAGGTATTTACAGCAAAAGGAAAAACGCTTTGCAACAAAGGGAAAAATGCACTAGGGTGTATGTTTTCAGCGAAGAAATAAATATAAAGAATCATGCGGCCATCTCACCTTTTCTTGTCCATTGTGGAGGTAAAAACTCATAGTCCAAGATGCCATTTCCAATCTTGCAACAACTGAGGTATTCACCCAGTTCCTTCATTTGTGGTTGCTTAAAATCCATCGTGTTATTCCCTTACCTCTTTATCGCAAGAATGCAGTCATGTTTCCACAATGAAAAGTGTATGGGTTGGTTTCTTTTGACTGGCTTCCTTTTCATGATTTTGGATTGACCAGTTTGTCTTCGATTGTTGTGTGAGCTAAAATATATTTATGAAGCTGCATTAAGTTCCACAACAATTCTATAAATTATGATCCCTAAAACCATGCTCAACTTGAAAATAACTAGACTTTCCTGCATAACGTACAACATATTATAAATGTCTTGTGGTTATGAATCAAATTAAGCTCAGATCTATGAAGTGGGTAGAGGCTTTTTCCTTTGGAGTCCCCTAATGGCTAGTGGGTGGAGGTTGTATTCCTCTAGCTGCCCTAGACTAGCCTCCTTGTTAGTACTGCAATAGGCTCCAGACTCCATACACTAGGTGGAGCTACTAAAACAACAACCACAAGTTGGAGGGAAAACCTTTGGAGTCCCTAAACTAAGTGAGGGTAGAGTTTCTCACCTCTTGAGTCACTCACTAGTTGGTGGGTGGAGGTGGCTTGCCTCTGGATTCCCTGGACCAGCTTGTAATGAAACACCTTTGTGCCAAATGGCTGGAGGTAGATTATACCTCTGGAATCCCTAATAAATCTGGGAGTAGGTCATCGGGATAATCTCTTAAATGTCAACAGTGACAACTGCTCGAAGAGCCCACTAGAAGTTTGTCTATGGTTGGGAGGAAAATATTGACCCTGACATAGTATTCATTCTCTTGAAAATCACACAAGTGAACTCAACAAGTATGTTGAGTGTCCATGATTGTTGCTACCTAGGTGACTACTTAGTGTTCATTTTTATGAATTTTTTGTGGTTGTAAAAACTTAGGTCCTGTTTGCCTAAATGGAATTGTCATGCTTGCTTAACACCATCATGATCTCCTACATTTCTTGGTAATCCATAATGATTTTATGGGAGAGATGTCTTTTAGCCACCTATAAATACTCTCTTTGTCAAGCTACATAAAGACCTTATAGACTTTGACATGCGAGAGAAGGAATCTAACAAGGCTCCAATATGCCTATCCAAAAAGACGTTAGTAGAATCACAAAGGGTTAAGAGAGAAAACCTTGAAAATCTCCAAGACCTAAAATATACTATGAAATCAGTGTTAGGAATCCCAAAGAACGATATTTCTTTTCAATATAAAGGAAATGTTGTTTTCCCAAAAAATTACTCTATCAAAAGTCACAAGCAAACAACCAAACTATGATGGAGAAGCATCAATAAGGCTCTCATAAAAAGAATTGAACCTGGTAAATAAAAATTCCGTCAAGCAGATGATAGGGGAAAGGGTATTCATAAATGCATAGAAACACTAAACCAAGCCCTTATTAATTGTGATACTCAAAGAACCACCTCACTAAATTATTTAACATACTTATTGGGATTGTTACTTTTATCGCATTTTTCTAACTATTATGAATGAATACTGATTGGTAGTTTAATATGATAGAATCATATGTCTTGGTTATTATGCATGTATGGAAACATAGTTGGACTATGTTGTAATGTGTCTGGGTTATTCACAATGCACCCTCTCTATGTATGGTCACAAATCCACAATACTAAGTTTGATTTACAAGGTAGAATGATGAGCAATTAGGAACGACATGTCAATTCGTAGGCCAATGTAACTACACTTAACATCTCAATATGGGTTTAAAATAATAGCCATATGTAGCTTATCATGGTCAGGTTTCTAGTGCACTGTTACTCTTAAGAAACACTAATATGATGCAAGAACTAGAAGTGAAAACCTTTCTTGTTTCAGCATATTTGATCCAAACATATGATCTTCTAAGGAGCCCTTATATTTTATAGGGTCTTATTGTAAGAGCTTCAAAGTGTTTTCTGTTGAAAATAGCAACAAGGAATGCTAAATATAGAAGTGCTAAAAATAGCACTGCCATAAATAGCATTTTGGGATACCTTCCTATTTTAGTTAGTCCCTGAACTAAAATTGAGAAGTAAAATTCGAATTTGTTCTTACTAGCTGTTTGATTAATAATTAATTAATTCATCTTGAGTTAATTAGTTGGAGAAAATCAAGCATGAAGTCTATGTGAAGACACGCAACAGTTTCTTCATTGTTTGAGGAATTTATCCCTTAGTTAAGGAGATGAGGATGAGTTGTACTTTGAGTTGTAATTAGTTAGCTCAGTTATCTGGGTTAAGTCCAGTTAGATTAGTTCCAACAGTTTGAGGAATTGATTGTGAGTTCAGTTAGTTAATTCTTGCATGCATGTAACTACTGCACTTCATATAACTGAATAGTCTCTCATAAATAACTCATGCATGTTAGTTTAGTCAGAGACCCAGTTGAGATCAGATGATGGGACAGTGTACTATCAGTTGCAAGAATATTCCATTGAGGATATCTCTCGCATGAAAAGGAATTCATTCCTTGAGGATTGCGCAGTTACTTCTTCAGTTTAGTCAGTGTGTGATGAGGCCAATTCACATAGGTGGCATCATTAGACCCCAAGAGAAACTACGCAAGGAAATAGGAGGCTTAGAGGGCTGAGGAAGGGCATATGTTGTGTCTATTCAGTCTGTGAGCTGTATTCTGAGATTGCACTGAGAGCTGGATAGTGTATGAGCTAAGGCTTTGTGTAATTTGAGATATTTCCACTTGTATGATAATACAAAGATTGGGGTTTTAGGCTGAGGATTTCCAGAGTTATCTTCTATGTTCATGTGTGTTTGCTTTCTCTTCATCTGTTATATGTGTTCCATTTGATCTTTGCTCATATTTTAAAGCTTCTGCAAGTTTGTTTGTAGAAGTAGATCAAGTATATTACCTTAGTTTCTTGCATTATCAGGTGATCTACAAGTGAAATTTCTACATGGCACCAGAGCAAAAGTGATCAAAGCGAAGAATAGTATACTGCGAAGGGAAGTTTGAAGGTTGAAGTTTTTGATTATAGAAATCGAGTTCTTATCACATCTCAAATTCACTAATGGTAGTAAACGGTTTGAGACTCGAGTATGCCCTTGATGGCAAATCGAATTATATAGCCTGGAAGGATCGCATGGAAGCGGTATTGGAGGAAAATGGTTTGAATGACTTCATTGATCAAGAAGTCCCCAAGTCCACAGTATCTAATAACCAGGAATTGGCGGAATGGAAGAAATGTGTGGCCAAAGCAAGGAGAATCCTCCTAGAGGGAGTTTGAGACCACATTGTCTCGAGCCTCCATGGGAAGGAGACACCATATTCAATGTGGAAAACATTGAAGGATCTATATCAGAACAACAACGATCAGAGGAAGCTGGCACTGAAAGACAAGCTTCAGAAAATCAAGTGTGAAAAGGGCGACATGATCTCTACTTTTCTGAACAAGCTCACCTCCTGCAAGGATGAGCTTGGAAGTGTAGGGATCACGACAGCTGGTGATGACATGGTGAGTCTAGATCTCCTCAGTCTTCCTAAGAGCTAGCATAGCTACCAAGACTCGGTAAATAGAAGAGAGAAACTGCCAGATTGGGAACAACTTTGGTCAAATTTGATGCAGGAGGAGATAAGAAGAAGCACCAAAGATGGATCTTCATCAAAGCAAGATGATGAAGAAAATATAGCCTTAGCGAGTAAGGATAGGAAAGGGAAAGGGAAGGCGTCCCATCCCAAATCCAGTTTTTCCCATGGTGGGAAGAATTTTGACAAATCAAAAGTGTGATGCTTTCATTTTCATGAGGTGGGCCATTTTGCAACAAATTGTCCACAGAAGAAATCCAAGAAGGGATCCTCAAAGGGATCTGATGGTGAGGCATTGGCCTCACAGTTCAAGTAGGATTTCTCTCTCATCGCATGCATGGTTTCATCCATGGTGGGATGTGCTTGGTAACTGGACAATGAATTCTTTTTCCACATGTTTGGTGACAAGAATCTATTCAATACCTTGGACGAGAAGGATCTCCAAATGCGCATCGAGATGGGCGATGATGGAAAGTACCGTGTTTCAGGTGAAGGTACGGTTGTGTTTCAGAGGGAGAATGGAGCTCCTCTCACCCTCACTGATGTAAATTATGTATCGAGTCTGAAGAAGAATCTTGTGTATGTTGCTATGCTAGAAGATAAAGGCGATGATGTAGTCTTTAGTAAAGGAAAGGTAATCCTGAGGCATATCGGCACTGGAAGGACCAAGAGAATTGGGATTTGAGTAAAGAATCTCTATAAGATGGAGGTAAATGACTATGTTGCATTGAGTTCCAAAGTAGAGGTGGTGCAGAGCCAAGATGTTGGCAAGCTATGGCATAGAAGATTGGGCCACTTGCACCATGGAGCCTTGAAGAGCATGCAACAAATTTCTACTGGACTACCCAAGGGGAAACTGCGGAAAACAGATACATGCAAAGGTTGTACCTTGGGTAAGTATGCAAAATCTTCCTTTGAGGATCGAGACAGTAGCACTGGAGCAATCCTGGAGCGAGTTCACGCAGATGTGTGTGGACCATTCTCTACAGCCTCCATCGCTAAACAAAGTTATTATGTTATTTTTATTGATGATTTTTCTCATAGATGTTGGATCTTCTTTATGTAAAAGAAGGATCAGATCTTCTTGAGATTTTGTGAGTTTAAAGCCATGGTAGAGAAAGAATTTGGAAAGAAAATAAGAGCCTTGCGAAGTGACAATGGTGGAGAGTATGTCTCCCAATAGTTTAAGGACTTCTGCGCTGCAGAAGGAATTAAACAAGAGCTGACAACACCCCATAACCTATAGCAGAATGGGGTGCCTGAAAGGAAGAACAGATTGATAGTGGGAACAACTCGAGCGATGTTGAATAACCAAAGCCTACCACTTCATTTATGGGCTGAGGCATGCAATACATCAGTATACTTACAAAACAGAAGTCATCACCATATATTGGGGATGAAGACACCAATGGAGGCCTTTTCCGGGAAGTGACCAGATGTGAGTCACTTCCGAATCTTTGGATCATCGGTTTACTTCCATGTGACCAAAGATGCTCGGAAGACACTAGGTCCAACTGCTGAGTTGGGGATACTTGTGGGGTACACTGATACACCCCACAACTATTGGGTGTTTCTGTCTACCAGTCAAAAGACCGTGGTGCGCAGAGATCTAAAGTTTGATGAGCGGAAAGCCATGTGGGTATCACTTGAGAGAGAGCTCAAGTTGCATGCAGAGGAGGAACTTTTGGTTCCAAAGGAGGAGTAGCCTCATACTGATGTGTAGCAACCGCATGCAGAGGATCCGGGAGTGGAGACATCCACTCATGCTGAGTCTTCCAAAGATGGGAAGAAATGCTCAAGGGAAGTAGACAGATTGGTGATTGATGCGCGAGAGAATGTGGGGCAGCCATCCTCTCAACGTAGACAGAGGAGATCACCCGAGCAGTACATTGGTTACATGGCCCTCGTTGGGGAGTGTGTAGCGACCAAACCTTCTTCTTTAGAGGAACCAATGCAAAAACCAGTCTGGGTTGATGCCATGGTAGAGGAGTACGACTCTATCATTCAAAATAGTGTTTGGGATATTGTCCCAAGACTGGAGTATAAGTCTGTGGTAAGTTCTTGATGGCTTTACAAAGTAAAGCGGGCAGCTGATGGGAATGTTGAGAAACACAAGGCAAGGTTTGTTCCCTGTGGTTTCTCACAGGTCGAGGGGATCGACTACGATGAGACTTTTGCTCCTGTAGCAAGGTACTCATCTATCAGATCGATGTTGGCACTATCAACTCAGATGGGTTGGAAGATCCATCAGATGGATGTGAAGACTGCGTTCCTCAATGGCACAATTCAGGAAGAGGTGTACATAGAGCAGCCGAAAGGATTTGAGACCTTTGATCGTGAGTCGCATGTGTGTCGACTCAAGAGAGATTTGTATGGGCTGAAGCAAGCACCTCATGTGTGGTACACCAAGATTGACATCTATTTCACTGGGTTGGGCTTCACCAAGAGTGAAGCGGATGCGAACCTTTACCACATCATGGTAGAAGGTAAGCCATTGATCATTGTTCTTTATGTTGATGATCTGATTTTAACACGTGATGATCAGTTGATCAATTCTTGCAAGGAGGACCTTGCAAGAGAGTTTGAGATGAAAGACATGGGTCTCATGCACTACTTTCTAGGCATGGAAGTGTGGCAGAAGGATGGGGAAGTGTTTGTGTCTTAGGGAAAGTATGCCAATGAGATACTCAGGCAATTCCACATGGAGAAGTGCAAACCCATGAAGACTCCTTTAGCTGGTAACTAGAGGAAGGAGGATGCTACTTCAGGTGAGGTAGTAGCTGCTACTATTTATCGGCGGCTTGTGGGTTCATTGATGTATCTAGTGAACACACGACCATATTTGTGCTTTGCGGTGAACTAGCTGAGTCAAGCTATGGTTCAGCCTACCAAGTTGTTTTGGAAGGTAGTGAAGCATGTGCTGAGATAACTCAGAGACACATCTCAGTATGGATTGTGGTACAAATGGATAGAGGGAGTGAAGCTTCAGGGATTCACAGATTCGGATTGGGCAGGGAGTCCAAAAGACTAGAAGAGCACTTGTGGAGGAATCTTCAACCTTGGTTCAACTACAGTTTCCTGGTACAGCAGGAAACAAAGGTCAATTACACTTAGCTCAATAGAGGCTGAATACATGGTTGCTAGTTAGGTAGCATGCGTGGCCATTTGGATGCGGAAGATTCTAGTGTGATTGTTTGGTCAGAGGTTGGATCCAACCGTGATATATTGTGAAAATCAGAGTTGTATCAAACTATCTGAGAATCCAGTGTTTCATGATAGGTCCAAGCACATTGATATCCGTTACCATCATCTTCGAGACTGTGTGGTGAAGAGGATCATGTTGTTGCTATATGTTTCAACCGAGGAACAGGATGCAAATATTTTGACTAAGGCATTGTCAAAATGCAAGTTCGAGTTCCACAGAGACAGGATTGGGGTGACTAATAATCCCTTTCATGTTGAGAGGGAGTGTTGAAAATAGCAACAAGAAATGCTAAATATAGAAGTGATAAAAATAGCACTACCATAAATAGCATTTTGAGATACCTTCCTATTTTAGTTAGTTCCTGAACTAAAATTAAGAAGTAAAATTCAAATTTGTTCTTAGCAGTTGTGTTATCACCCTAAAATCTTTGTCTCTAAGCTTTGGTAAGTTGCCTTGTTTCTAATCATAGTATTATAAGTTTTGAGTCAGCTCATCACAATTAGTGTCATTCTCATTTACAAACCCTCCTTCTAGTCATGGTGTTAAAGGGTCTCTAGGTCATTTCATGCTTTAAGGGTTAGGTCATAAGGTTAGAAGTCTTTCAAGATCATATCTCTTTTCCAAAAAGGGTTTGACAGCCTCATTCCATGTTTTAGAAGTCTTACCAGGTGTTTATAAGTCATATCTCACATCATGTTGGAGAAATTTTGAAAGTAGCTATGAAATCACTGAACTAGGTGTTTTCGCAGCGCGCTACGAAACCCCTGTAGCAGCCTGTTTTATCAAAGAAAAACTGTCTTTACTAGTCAACTTACAGAAGCTTTCCTGAGCAGCTGAGAACTCCATTTTGCAAACTGAAAGAGGTTTTTATTCCTAACATTCTACGCTACAAAAACCGCTTTCAGTTTCTTCAAATTAATTCTGAGGTGGGAGGAATTTATGGTTGAACTTGCGCTACAAATCTGCTGTAGGTGCAGTTTTTCATCTCCTGTTTGACAACTGTTTTTCAAAGACTTATTTTGGGCGGTAGGAACAATGTTTCAAAAAACCAGGAGAGGTTTTTGTTCAAAATTGACTGATTCAAAAAATCCTCCTTCAGTTTCCTAAAATTCATTCTGAGCTGGGAGAAACGGGTGACCAAAGTTGCGCTACAAAACTGCTGTAGGTGCAGTCTTTCAGAAAACGGATTTTTCCTGTTTGCCACGTGTTTTTCAAGGACAGTTTCGGGACAGCTGGAGAAATGTTTTACAAAACCAGGAGAGGTTTTTGTTCTGGACAACATGGGCTACAAAAAATTCCTTCATTTTCGTAAAATGTGTCACGGATGAAGAGATAAAGGCTCTGTCCCACGTGCTATTTTCAGGGATCCTAAACCCTAAAAACAGGGAAACATGTTCCCTAATTTCTAGGGTTTGTCTTTCAGCGTCAGATGACCACGTGGGAGGCTTAATCAAATTCGACTTCATGGAGTGTTAGGTGTCAAAGAATGCTTTAAATGTTTAGATATGGTTGTTGTAATCATAATAAGGAGTTACACTCCTAGTTGTATTAGGTCTCTAGGACTCCTAGTTAGGTGTCATTTGCATTTAATAGTTAGTTTTAAGTATCATTAGGTGTCATTGTAGAATGAATTCAAATTTCCCTCATGCTTGAGGAGGAATCCAAGTTATGTAAAGAGCTCTATATATAGTTGAAGCATCAATGTACAAAGGGTTGGAAATTTTATGAAAAAACTTGTATTTGGCTTATGTAAGACTCAGTTTCAGTAATACATGTTTGGCTTTACTTCTCAGGATTCATGAGGGATTGTTTATGTTCAGAATATGTGATGTTTTCCTTTCCCTAATTCTTGCAATGTTATGGATGTATAATCACTCAGAATTCACTGAATGTGCTCTGACTTCATGTATACATTTATAAACTGACTGTGTGGTTCTATATGAGTTTGTATTCTGAATGTTTGAATGCTGAATGCCCTGACTTCCATGTAAGGTTGAGCTCATTTTTTTTGAGGTGTATTGACTCCATAAGCCCAATGGATAGTTGTTAAATTTGTTTCCACCATTTATATTTCTCAGAG
>APFE031711046.1:0-11678 GCA_000404065.3 Pinus taeda
GATGGCTGCGACCATACCTGAGTCTATTCATCGATCCTAACTAGATGGCTGCGTCCATACTACGGATCTTGATCATCATGTACTCTTTATGGATGGCTGCGTCCATGCCACATATATCATGTATTCGAACTATCATAATGTATCTCTCAATGCAGATTCTCGGCAGCAGCTAGATATGGTCTTGTAAAGCACTTCACCTCTCTCTCTCTCTCGAGGCTCATGCTTTAGGGGGCATCTGTTACGCAGTAATTTGTCACCGTTGGTCACCATTCTTGTTACCCTTGCTTTTGCACACTGGAGGACACATTTATGGACCTGTGACTAGTGACACAACTTAAAAACACTTGCATAGGATTCTCCTAAGTATGAACTTCAAAATCCCTGAAGACACCTTTTGAAGATTAGCCCTAAAAAGTGCCCTTTTTCCATTAGCGCGGGTCCACAGTGTCTAACCCGCGCCAATGGCTCAGTTCCTCCAAAGAGGGCACGCCCATGGACGCTCTGTCACAGAACAAAGCCTGCACCACCCAAATTTGGTCATGATTTTTGGCCAGTGCGCACTGAAGTGTTTTTTCCTCCATTGCTCATGCAATTCTTTGGGGAAAAATCCCATGGAAGTGGTCGAGTGTCGTCCTTTTTATCCATGACAACCCAACTCAAAGGCTATTCTGGGACAATGCCAAATCTTCAGTAGGTGTCCGGATAAAATGCATACTTCCTCCTCCTCCATCTATAAATGACTGTCACCCTGCATTGAACCAACTAGTTTTTGCTAGAGCTAAGGTGAGCTAAGATTATGCTGGATTGATAGTGAGAATTGAGAGCTATAGAGGAGTTATGCTGCCAAAATATTGAGAGAGAAGAGGTCACTTTGCAAGGCATGTTTAGCTGCTGACCCAGTCAGAGGAGGTTCAACGTCAGGCCTCTTTGGTTGTAATCCTTCTCTTCTTTTATTGAATAATGAACGACTATCATTATGGTTCCACTCACGTGTCTTCTGATGATATTTGAGTTATATCTTGTTCTGACCGATATATAATTGCATGTACTGGATTTTACGCTTGTGTTTGTATTGTTCTTTGCTTGTGCAGGTGTCCGTTTACGTGGAGCATAAGGATTGTGACCAGCCAAAGCTAAAGGACGGGAGCGGTGTTCCTTCTACAACAAATAGCGTTGGATTCCAGGTAGATCATTCTGATTGATCTTTTGATTTATGCAATTAGGAACCTGCGTGTAGCGTATGTGATTGTTGCTAGACCCGTGTTGGGCTAGTGGGATCGCCTCTGTCCGCAGAGGGGATTTACCAGTTCAACAGGGAGTGATTGGTCTATGTAGCCAAACTATTAGTAATAGGAGAAGTTATACAGTGGCAGGTTTGAGTTTCTAGCGAGTGGGCCAAATTATCAGGCAGATGCGGCTTTGGGTCATTTCTGAATTGGTTTTTAGCATAACTAAGGAGAAGAGGCTTAGAGGGGAAAAGCCTTGGTGTGTCCACTACAAATCATATCATGTACCTCAACTATTAAAACATGTTGACACCATTTATAGATAAAGAGGTTGTGTGAGGTGAGGGGTAACATATTACAAGGAGTGAGCATGCAAAACAATTTCTTACAAAACCATATAGAAGGCTTTGCAACACAATATAAGGAGCATATTATGATGCATGTACAAGAGGAGCTGGTTTGAACTAAAGGGGAAGATTCTTCCCATGGAATATCCTTATCATATTCATAAGTAATGGCAAAGTGCTTAGGATGAATCCATAACATGGGGCATATGTGAGCTAGAGTTAATCAATACCTACAAACAATAGATTTGTATTGGCAAATGAAGTTCATGTTGAGATGCATTCTATTGGATTGTCCTGAGACTAGGATAGACTTGATGCAATCCATGGACCACATGCATGGACACATTAAGTTTTATGACAATAGGCTAGATAATATTGAACATAGATTGGATAAGATTAAACAACATTTGGGCATCCTAATCTAGGTGGCTCTAGAAATAGAAGTGGACTTGAAAATAGCTCAAAAATAAAAGTCACCGTATGGAAGTGAAACTAGGACCATATCATAGTGCTCGTCCCCCTGATTCCAACGGTGTGAACAACACTCAAATTCAAGTTCGCATGCTTAAGTTATAGCTGGTCAAAGTTCTGGTCAAACTAGGCCAAGTGGTAGTCCCTAACGAGGCAACAATTTGGCGAAGGGACGATGGTCGAAAAGGGAAAATTTGTCGCCTCCTTAATTTTTCCAACAACCCTTAAAATCCAATGGAAAAAATTTAACCTATTGCTCTAAAAAAATAAAAAATATATATTTTGGGGTGGTAGGTTGTCACCCCCCAATGAACCCCAACAAACATGTTATCTTGTATATATAAAACCACAACGTAACAGGTCAGGGCCACGGGTGACCTAGACCTTGCCCACGACCATGTGCCAACGAACATTGGTTATGGTAAGACCGACAGGATTTGAACCCACCCAGCCCTGTGGACCGACCCGCCAAAATAAGCGGTCTCATAATTGTTTGAAAACTGTGGCCCACAAAATGTTACCAAATAAAAATAACGCACCAAGAATATCGACGGAGGCACCAAACTGGGGGTTCTGTGAGTTGGACCCTGGAACCTCCTAAACCAAAATTTTAATATTGCCTCCACCAGTCAACAAGTTGTTAGGCCTTCATTTGAAAATCCACCAGGTGAATTTTATTTAAACCTAAAATTCATTTTCCCATGTACCGGCGACTGAAGAATGGAGTGACAGAACTAGGAGCAGCCATGTTTTGGGAATATTTAGTGTTCTTGGGAAAAATCCTAACCATCTAGATCTAGTAGCTGATCTAGAAACAACAATTAAGACAACCTTAATTTTTCCTATAAACAACAGATTAAAAAAGGGAACAGAGAACCTACTTGTAACTTCCGCTTGTTCCTTATCTCCCTTGACTGATTTCGTTGCTCCTTCCTGTACTTAAATCGCTTGAGAAGTACTTGCACAACTTACAGAAACAAAAACCCGTCAAAGCATAATGATCTATTGTTCATAAATAACATGGAATCGAAAACATGATATACATATGAATACATTAACATATAACACAAGCATAAGGGAAAAATCTTGAAAACTTTATTGATAAGAGGAAAGATTTAAACCAATGCGAGTTCAATCCAATGTCATCCTTCCAATTCAATCCTTCTTCACCTCATGAAAAGAAAGACATTCCAACACTATACTTGCACTCAGTTCTAAACTCATACCACCAACATCTCCTTACAACTCAATATTTTCCAGCCCAGATCTCTTAGATGAGTGCTCTATTTATAGTTGAGTGAAGGAGGTTATGCTATCAATGGAGGTAATGAATTCCTTTCTAACTTAGAAATTAGTTCCATGAAAGAAGGGATAGGGGATTGATGTTTCCTAATTCTCTTTCTCATCCAAAGGTGAACTCAAAGGAGCAGGTGGCATTTGAGAAACTTCTAGAGGCTTCCAATGGATAAGGAATCTTCAAATCCTCATGAAACTTTGCTCAACTACACCCAGTGTAGGCCAAAGAGGGACCAAGTGCACTACATAGCACCCTATTAATGCATGGTTTGCATTTTAGTGCACCCTAATGAAGGCCTACCTGCGCTGATCTTCTTAGAGGTAGTTTTTGGATGTCTTTAGTGATGGAACTTCTTTGGGAGTAAGGCATTTTGATGACTAACTTATTTAGGGCATATAACAACTGTACTAGGGGTTGATGGGCCCTAATAGCATTGATCTGTAAGTTGGGGTTGATGTTCCCAAATGGATCTGTAACAGTTTCCCCATAAAGCATGAAGTCGTAAATATCTATGTCGAGTGAAATGCTTTATCACGAGGAGAGGAGATTTCGAATGGAAGGTGACCTGCATTCAATTACAATACATATATCATGATAATTGATTTTCTTCATGAATTAGCTGAGGGAGGCATACCCATGCTCAGTTTATAAACTTCCATTACATGGACATAAATCAAATAATTGTCTATAGATATAGATCCATGATTAGGATAACTATCTGTGTAAGGCCATTGTACACTTGATTTGATGCTCCTGAATATATCGCAGCCCAAATGGATGAAACTAGATCTGGGGTCTTCAATGTTGTTCAATATTCACTCAATGTACAAGTCTAACCATGTGAATAGATGTTCTGAGGTCGAACATGGGAAGACATTGTCTGGTTACCAGCCAATGATGTAAGCCGTTAATAGACGCAAGAGGAATCACCAATAATGAAAAATGACCCTCAAGGTACTACAGTACATTTTGCATGGTGTGAATAAATGATTTGATGTCGAACACCATACAAAGTCTTTCGGTCGAAGGCCATTGATGTCAACCTATTTCCAGAAGCGAGAAACTTGCAATTGATGTATGCAAGCTTCAAGGCACTGAATGGGTGTTTCTAAGTCAACTTCTTGAATGACGAGCTAATGTCGACAAGAAGTAACTTCGTCGCAGGAGGGCCTTGATGTATCCCACATCTACGACACAGAATGAAGTAAATGATTTTTGGAGATGAGAATCGAATGACGACACAAGGTTCAGGAATGGCGGTCATGAAAATGAATTTTTACAGTATTGCAACGAATGAAGTTTTAACTAGATGACTTCTCTTGAACATATCGGCAACACTGAGATGAATTGGTAGCGTTGACTCAAAAAAAAGGTGATGGATGGTGTGATAGACCAACAGTGTGATAACCATCAAGTTGAATGACCCAACCCAAATAGTCACGGAGATGAAGTGGAAGTGTCATGTTCAAGAGCGACTCGCTACCATAAAATTTTCTCAAATTTTCCCATTTTCCCCAGTCATTGTTAACTAGTACCTCTTTATTTTTATCAAGCTTGAGGAGTATAACACATGCTTGTTCTATAATTCACCCTTTGGGAGAACACATCACTATTTTGATGTTTTAATGAGTCTAGCGAAGGTGAAACTCGACCTTGTCTAGATGGACAAGTTTGCCGCTATTTGATATTTTAACGAGTTTAACAATAAATATAACTCGATCCTTTTCATTTTTAGAGAGTTTGAAAAGGGACAAAAATAAAACTCTATAAGTTCTTTTTCATAAAATAGTCTCTCAAGTCTGAAAAAGCGTAAAATAATACAAGAGAGATGTTGTTTCTAATCCTTTAACATGCTGGAATGGACAAGCGCTCGACAATCTTTTCATATTTAGAGAGTCTGAAAAGAGTTTAAAGATGACTCTATGGGGGTTTCTTTTCATTTTTTACAAAGCTCGAAAAGAACTAGGATAGATTCTAGACCAACCCCTAATGGAGTTGTTTCAAGTTTAGAAGCACTTCCTAGTTGAACACTTCCAAATTGAGTATCAACTTGTTGTTGGACACCCTCAGTTACTGTCACACTAGGATCAATGCTAATGTCCTCAGGTAACTGTGAAACTTCCTCTTTAGGAACGGATGTACTAGAAATAATTGGAGTAACTAGAGTCTTTGTAGCTATCAAAGCAAATGTTTCAAATAACCCAGATGAAGAACTAGGAGTTCTTGATGTACTAGACTCAGTTAAACGAGACCGCTTTGTCTGAATTGGTGTTGCTTCAGGAGGCAAAGGCGGTTGACTCGTTGTTCTCCGCGAATGACGGGGTTTGGGTTGACTTTCCTCCACAATTGCAGATTACTTTATCAACTTAAACTCAACTAAGGAATGAGGATGTTATTCATGGTCAATTAATTTTAATGACACTGGAACACAACTTTGCTTTTTTAGTTTTAAAGAGTAGAGAAAAAGCAAAATATGACTCTAGTCGCCTTCGATTTTTAATGAGCCTGAAAGGACAAGTGCTCATATGATCCTTTTACTTTTAAAGAGTAAAAAGGAACGAAAGTGACTACTTTGGAGACTCTAGACAAGAGGGTTTACCAGACAAATCACAAAACTGTAATATACACCTTGGTGATAAATGAAAGAGAAATTACCAAGGACTTTACGTACGACAGTCAATCTTCCTGAATAATGTGTTCGGTGCGTTGCGATCGGTAAGGTGATAGACTTGAGTTCCTAGGGATAAAGGGTTTCAACCTATTGGGGTCTCCCACTATATATGCGATGGTACAGGGAGCACAAGTCCGTACTAGCACTTATGGGATCAAAGAGGAGGAATCACACAACCTTCAGTGAAAACGACAACCACTAGGTTTAAAGACGCCAGAACACGTCGCTAGCCTAGACCTCTAGATGTTTTTCGTTAAGTTCCAAAGTGTTTTTAGATTAATTGATGTTTATTTTAGGTTGATCTTGCTTAGAAATTTGCCTTTGAAGGTTCACCGCGAAATGTGTTTTGAAATTCCTAAGAATGCAAATAGAATGATAAGCACTCTTTTCATTTAATTTCAACAAAGAAAATCCTAACTATGAGGGATAGATCATAGAAGTACTTTTGAACAAACAACAAAGAGCACAAACTAATGCAATTCCCTAAACGTTCCTTTTATCACACAAACTCAAGCTCTAAAATGCAAATTGCATGTATTTCTTTTCAGTTTTTCATAATGTGAATGATGCAATAATAAAAACTAATGCACAAATGATTCAAAACTTTTTCATAAAAAATGGTGATTTATGACAATTTCTTTTAAGAGAGAAAGGAAGATTGAACGACAGTTTCAATTTTGAAGAAATGAAGATTTTCAACACTTTAAATGAAAATACAAATCAAATGCACAAATAGATCAATCAATTATCTATGAAGGAGGATTTTACGACACTTCACTTTCTCAAGAAAATGACGATTTTACGACATTTTTCTACTTACAAAACAATCGATCAAAACTACTTTTCGACAATGGATTGTAAATTACAAAACAAATACATGAAAAACATTCACCAATCCTAGTCTAAATAGGGCCAAATTAAGGAGATGAAAGGATGGTTTTCAGAGATGAGACATTATTTACTTTCAACAAGCAATTCAAAAATGATGAAAAATGACAAAAACTTTAGCTCCTAGATGGGAAACCGATCCTTAAGAGATCAGCGCAGGCTGTAGTGATAGACAGTGCGCTGAATCGCTCTATACTCATGTGGGAAGTGCACTACAACGCAGGTCTCAGTTAGAGGCAGTGTGCTGATGATAGTGAGCAATTCTAAAGGTGTTTTTGGCTTAAATTTGATTCAATTTTCAGTGAATTTAGACTTAAATTCAATAAACGACAAGAAGTACAATATATTGGAATGTTCTAAGAGGCTACTTAGCTACTAAAAAGGGAAAATATTTAGTCCCCAGCAGAGTCACTAGTTTGTTTCGGGAATATTTAGTGTTCTTGGAAAAGTGCCTAACCCTCTAGATATAGTAGCTGATCTAGAAACAATAGTCAAAGCAATCTTAATTTTTCCTATAAA
The DNA here is from genome assembly GCA_000404065.3 of Pinus taeda. NCBI lineage: Eukaryota > Viridiplantae > Streptophyta > Pinopsida > Pinales > Pinaceae > Pinus > Pinus taeda. Next base: position 7,420 of record APFE031711046.1, read on the forward strand.
CAATAGATGAAATAAGGGAACAAAGAACCTACTTGTAACTTCCGCTTGTTCCTTATCTCCCTTGACCGATTTCGCTGCTCCTTCCCGTACTTAAATCACTTGAGAAGTACTTGCACAACTTACACAAACAAAAACTCGTCAAAGCATAATGATCGATTGTTCATAAATAACATGGAATCGAAAACATGATATATGTATGAATGCATTAACATATAACACAAGCATAAGGGAAAAATATTGAAAACTTTATTGATAAGAGGAAATATTACAACCAATGCGAGTTCGATCCAATGTCATCCTTCCAATTCAATCCTTCTTCACCTCATGAAAAGCAAGACATTCCAACACTATACTTTCACTCAGTTCTAAACTCATGCCACCAACATCTCCTTACAACCTAATATTTTCTAGCCCAAATCTCTTAAATGAGTGATCTATATATAGGTGAGTGAAGGAGGTTATGCTATCAATGGAGGTAATGTATGCCTTTCTAAATTTAGAAATCAGTTCCATGGAAGAAGGGATAGGGGATTGATAGTTCCTAATTCTCTTTCTAATCCAAAGGCGAACTCAAAGGAGCATGGCATTTGAGAAACTTCTAGAGGCTTCCAAAGGATAAGGAATCTTCAAACCCTCACGAAACTTTGCTCAACTTCACCAAGCATAGGCCAAAGAGGGACCAAGTGCGCTGCATAACACCCTATTAATGCATGGTTTGCATTACAGGGCACCCTAATGAAGACTTACGTGTGCTGATCTTCTTAGAGGTGGTTTTTGGATGTCTTCAGTGACAGAACTTCTTTTGTAGTAAGGCATTCTGATGACTAACTTATTTAGGGCATATAACAACTGTACTAGGGGTTGATGGGCCCTAATAGCATCGATCTGTAAGTTGGGGTTGATGTGCCCAAATGGATTTGTAACAGGCCAGAGGGGTAGAACCTTGAAGAGGGGAATCTTTGGGATGCTGAAAATATCCTTTTGGGGTCCAGAAGTGTCGGTGTCAGAATTTGACAAATTTATAATCATTTTTATATGTTTTCGCGACATGAATCGAATGGTGATGTCTTTTTCTGCATCTGAGCTCTAAATTTTTTGTTTGTGGCCAAGATTGGAGGTATAAGGGTAATTTATGTAAAGTTTATTGTGATTCATTTCTTTATTGCCATTTAATGAAAGAAGGCCTCCCCACTTTGAGCAAGGCCCAGAGATGTAGCCCACATTGGGTGAACTTTGTAATCAAATCATTTGTCTACCTTGGATCTCATGGTTGCTTCATGATTTCCGCGCTTTTTCATGAGTTTAAGTTACTTGGTTACATGCTCTTTTATATACAATTTTGTATGCATCCTTGAGGTTAAAAGATCTGGATCAAGTTTGGTATCAGAGAAGGTATTCTTGATGTGAGTTGCATGTGAAAATGCTAACCAGGAACAAGCTCCAAAGAGGTTAAGGAAAACTTAAATCATTTGATCCCGAACCAGGGCATGTACCACAAAGACAGAACATGGCAGATGAGGAAATTCGAATGGAGGAAGAGCACAATTATCGGAAGATCTTCTTCATCATGGCATAGAAAGTTGACAAGTTGTTTGCAGTGTATGAGAATATAATCAAGCCTAAGAAGAAAGAGCCAGATGATCATGCCTCGGTAAATCATGAATGTGGAGGAGAAGAGCCTCCTCCCTCTTCGTCCTCCACTAGAAGTTATTCTTCTTCCTCTTCTCGTCATTCTAACATGCATAATAGGAATGCATATAAAAATCCCTTTTTCAAGCTAGATGTCTAATTTGATTTACCAGTATTTAGTGGATAATCTAATGCAGAAAAGCTAGATAATTGGATAAGACATGTTGAAGTGTATTGTCACATGCAACAAATCAAATAAGATGAAGCCAAGATCTAGGTAGCATCCCTTCAATTAAGTGGCACCGCTCTCATCTGGTGGAAAGGCAAGCTGCAACAAGGTGGTAAGAGTAGTCATAAACTTCTCTCATATTGGTCTAAGTTCATTTCTGCTTTAAGAGGAAAATTTTACCCATTGGGTGATAGACAAAAGGCCATGATGGAATTGAAACATTTGAAACAAAGTAAAGGTCAAATTATTCAATATTTTACAGAGGAGTTTAGAAAACAAGCATTAGCATTGAATGTTCCACTAGATACTTCTGAAACATTGATTAAATATATTTTTTTGTATAGTTATTTACGTCATTCATTGTTATTATTTGAACCTAAGTTTCTTAATGAAGCTAGTGTGAAGGTTGTACATCTTGAAAGCAGGGGGGAGCATGAGAAAGATGACCCCATGAAGAGGGAAGCAACAACTAAGAGAAGAGAAGCAAGGCCCTCTTGTAATCATTGTGAGAAAGAAGGGCATGATGAGGAGAATTGCTGGAAACTGCATCTAGAATTGAGGCCTAAGAGGAACAATAGAAAAGAGAAGAAGAAGACAGTTGCACCTGTGTAGCAAGACCAAGAATCTGAATCATAGGATGATGAGAGGATCATAGTGCGGGACTTGTGGGTGTTGGACCAATTGACCTGGGATTGGACTCAGGTGATGAAATGAAGATTGCAGCTCTTGGATTGTAGAAGATGGACCTGTTGACTTGGGTTCTTATTCAGGTGTTGAGACAAATATTTCAGCAGATGTTGTTCCAAAATTGAAAGGGAACCACATGTGGCATCAAGAAATCGACAAGGTCAACCAAAGAATTCAAATATGTAATGTTGAACTAAGAAGACTCCTACAATAAGTAGAGAAGGAGAAATAAAGGTTGCAACAACAATTACAAGCCAAGGAAGAGGCCTTGGAAAAGTTGTAGCATAAGTAACCTGAGGTAAAAAGTGATTCTTCAATTTCATGTAATTTTTATAATGGCGATGTTGTTTCTTTTGAGAAACATACTACAAGAATTGGATGAAAATTGTTGAAGAAGATGGTGTATTAGCGAAAGGGCCTCGACATTTATGGGTAGGGTATTGTGAATCCCATCAAAGTGGTGGAATTGCCTCTTTATGCAGGACTTGCGTATGTCAGAAAAGAGGTTGGAGAATGCTCCAAGACAACCAGTGACCAACTAACGATGGATGATGGGAGCACCTCATCACGTTCCAGTGATAGTGAGGGTTCGATAGGCACTTATCAGAGGCGTGTCAAGAATAAGTGTTCTATGACGACCCAAAAAGTTTGGAGGAGGAAGAATTATTGTAGTTACTGCAACAAGAATGGACATGAGAGAGTCGCGTGTCAGATACTCCATGCCCAGAAAGCACTATTAAAGAAACCAACTGGTGAAGATTTTCAACAATTGAATCTGCCACATTCATGGTGGTTAACTTTGTTGAGTAAGAGATGGTTTTACTAAAAACAATAGCTTGTCATGGCCACATTTTGTAAATCATGCGTTGCGAATAATTATAAAAGTGATTCTATGTTTTTCATCTCTTGTTAAAGAAACGATGAGTTTTTGGATTTTTGTTGATAGTTGGGTATTGGTTTCTATTATGATGTAAACTTGACCCAAGATTTTGTGTTATAAGCTCTTGGCAAGTATGGGGTTGTTTGAGTCATGTGTGGATTTGTATGTGATTGCAAAGAATGTACCAGATTTGCATGTAATGAAGATGTTGAAAGTGTGGCATGAAAAGGACAAAGGCAGTGTTCAAGATGTGTGCATGCTTTCGGATGACCAAAATATCCATGATGGGGAGGAATGATCTAGGTGGCTCTGGAAATAGAAGTGGCCTTGAAAATAGCTCAAAAATCAAAGTCATCATATGGAAGTGAAACTAGGACCAAATCGTAGTGCTCGTCGCCTTGATTCCAACGGTGCGAATGACACTCAAATCTGATTTTGTATGCTTAAGTTATAGCTGGTCAAATTTATGGTCAAACTGACTGAAGTAGCGGTCACTAATGAGGAAACAATTTGGTGAAGGGATGGTGGTTGGAAAGGGAAAATCTATCGCCTCCTTAATTCGTCAGTAACCCTTAAAATCCGTCGGAAAATTTTTAACCTATGGTTCTAAGAAAATAAAAAATATATATCTTGGGGTGGTGGGTTGCCACCCCCCAACGAACCCCATGTTGGCTTGAGGGGGCTTGGACCCAGGTTTAGAGTTATTTACGCTAGCCAACAAAGCGGTACACTACTGTCCCTTTCTGCAACAACCCACGTAGCGCAGACTGCAGTCTCACCAGAGGCAGTATTTGGGGATGCTAATGTTGTATCTCCTAGAGATAACCTTGGATT
>APFE031711050.1:16660-33425 GCA_000404065.3 Pinus taeda
GGTTTTTTGGTTCAAAACATAGGTAACGAGGGATGTTGTTGATAAAAAAATATATCTCCCAAGAAATTTCTAATTTTGGTAAATTTTTTCACTTAATAATATATTATTTAATTATCTGTTATCATAGTCTATTTTATTTTATGGTAATGATACCTTCTAATTCTAAAACGATCTTTCCTTCATCATCTAATGTGGGAGTGTTGTATGTGTCGTTCCGTGCTTACCTAGTATCCTTTTGAGGCAAGATATGTGGAAAACATTGTCAATGTGACTTTTATTGAGGCTAAAGTTGTATGCTACTTGGATGATCTTCTTTTTTATTTGATATGGTCTGTAGAACTTTGGTTACAATTTATTCTTCCTTGTTGCTTCAAGGATGATTTTTTGTAAGGTTGAAGCTTAACAAATAACTAATCTCCAACCTCAAATTCTATTTCTTTGTTTTTTATTGGTTGGCTTGCTATTTCATACAATTTTGTGCAATATGTATTTTTTTCTTTAGTTTCCAATGAACCTTTTGGTTTTCTTATAATTCATCTTTTCCGGTTGGAAATTGTATTCCATTTATAATGAATTCCTTCCATTTAGGGGCTCATATTCATAAACAACTTGAAATAGAGTAAATTTGGTTGAAGTATGATAACTGGATTTGTACCACCTTGAGAAATATGTAACCTTTGAAACCACTCATTATATTTGTTGGTTACATAAAAATGAAGGTAAGCTTCCAAACATATATTGACAATTTCTATTGAACCATTTGTTTGGGGGTGATAAGTTAAACTCATGTTGAGGTATTTTTTATTTTGTTGGAGTAATTCCTACTAGAAGGTCCCTTTAAATTTGGAATCTCTATTACTTATAATGATTTTTGGAAATCTATGCAATTTGTAGAATTATGTAGAAAATCCTGTAAATTCACAAGCTAATGAAATTTTCTAAAGCAAGAGACAATAATCTACGTCTACTATTTACAGTGAAAACCCATAAACATCGAGCAAACAATAATAAATAGAGGAAGAGAATAAAAGGCACATAACACAATAAATATCCAAGGAAAGGCACAACTCAAAACCCCACTATATGTTTTGTATTAATCTGAAAAATCAAGATGAAATTACAATTCTTGTTCTCTCTAGAACAATCCCAACACTCATTAAATTCAATCTCCAACTCATAAGCAAGATCAAGGCCAAAGCTTAGCCTCTTCTCAAGTTCTCCAAGTCTCTATTCCAATGTGTAATTCCTATGAAGGATAACTTGTATTTAAAGAGAAATAAAGCCTATGAAAATAGTGCAATCCATCAAGGATCAGTTCCTGAATGCATGCACTATCAGTGCAACTCAAAAAAATCTAAAACAAATAGTACATTGTCGTTGCACTCTAGTCTCAGATGGGTCTTTCTCAGAATCAACGTGCATGAGTTTCTAATGAGTAAATATTCAGTTAACTAGAGTAGCACTGGTGGAGTTCATTAGTGTCACCACTGACTGTTAACTCACTATTAGTTCTCACAATCGATTTGAGAACTAATTTAACTGAACTGAATAATGAAACTGAGTATTCTATTTTACAACTCACAATTAACTCACACTGGACTCCTACAAAGTAGGGATAACATATACATGACTTACAAAAGACTTCCAACTCAAATTTCCTAAGTTAAGTAAGTTTAATAAACTTAATTTAACTAGTTTAAGTTGCTATGAGAATATAATTTGAATTTAATTCACAATTTAATTCAAGGACAAATTAAACTAGAATTTCTTGTTTCCATTTCTCAACACTCCATCTCAACAAGAAAGGGATTATCAAATACCCCGATCTTGTCTCTGTGAAACTCAAATTTACATCTTGATAATTCCTTTGTCAAGATGTTAGCATCTTGCTCCTCTATGGGAATGTAATCTAACAACATGATCCACCTCAATACACAATCTCTAAGATGATGATACCGAATATCAATATGCATGGACCGACCATGAAAGACTATATTTTCAGATAGTTTGATACAACTCTTCTTATCACATTAAATCTTTTCCAGATCCGTTTACTCAACAAACAAACCAACCAAGATCTTCCTCATCTAGATAACCTCACATGTTTCGTGACATGCATCCATGTACTTTGCCTCTGCCGAACTAAGTGCAACCAATCTTTGTTTCCTGTTCTACCAAGAAATTGTTGTTGGCCCAATACTAAATATCCCTCCTGATGTGCTCTTCCTGTCGGATGGACTCCCTACCCAATTTGCATCGGTGAAGCCTTGAATCTTCACTCCCTCTATTCGTTTGTACCATAACCCAAACTTAGTAGTGTCTTTGAGGTATCTCAATACATACTTTGCCGCCTTCCAATATAGCTTGATAGGCCTAACCATCGCTTGACTAAGCTGGTTAATTTCATAGCACATATCCGGTCGTGCATTCACTAAGTACATGAGTGAACCCATAAGCTTCCTGCAAGTAGTAGCATCCACTACTTCCCCTGAAGTAGCATCCTCCTTCCTCCAAGTACTAGCTAGAGGAGTCTCCATGGGTTTACTCCTCTCCATGCGAAATCTCATGAGTATCGTGTTGGCATACTTTCCCTGAGATACAAAAAACTCCCCATATCCCTGCCATACCTCCATGCTAAGAAATTAATGCATGAGCCCCATGTCCTTCATCTCAAACTCTCTTGCAAGGTCCTCCTTGCAATATTTGATGAGCTTCTCATCACTTGTCAGTATGAGATCATCTACATAAAGTACAATGATCAACAACATGCATTCCACCACTATGTGATACAAGTTCACATCCGCTTCAATCTTCTTGAAGCCCAACCCAATGAAGTAGCTATCTATCATGGTGTACCAAGCACGTGGTGCTTACTTCAACCCATACAACACTCTCTTGAGTCTACACACATGTGACTCACAATCCAAGGTTTCAAAACCTTTGGGCCCCTCTATGTACACCACTTCCTCAATCATGCCATTGAGGAAGGCAATCTTCACATCCATTTGATGGATCTTCCAACCCATATGTGTTGATAGTGCCAAAATAGATCTGATTGATGAGTGCCTTGCAACAAGATCAAAGGTATCATCAGAGTCAATCCTCTCTACTTGTGAAAAGCCACAGGCCACAAACATGGCCTTATGCTTCTCCACACTACCATATGCAGCTTTCTTTACCTTGTAAAGCCAACGAGAGATCACAACTGACTTTTCCTCCGGTCTCGGGACCACATCCCAAACACTGTTTCAAACTATGGAGTCATATTCCTCTAACATCACATCAACAAAAACTAGTTGTTACACTGCTTCCTGAAAGGAAGATGGCTCTGTCACAACACATGCACCCATAAGTGCCATGTATCCATGGTACCTCTCTGGTGATCTCTTCTATCTTCGCTAAGAAGAGGGTGCTCCCACATTCTCCCATGAATCATCCAACAATTTGTCAGCCTCTCTAGTGTTCTTTCTTCCTTCTTTGGAAGACTCTGCCTAAGTGGATGTCTCCACTTTATGAACCTCTGCTTGTGGGTGATTCACATCAACCTGAGGCCCCTCAACCTTAGGAGCTGAAATATCTTCATCCGCATGTATCTCAAGCTCCCTCTCAAGGGATACTCGCATGGCCTTCTCCTCACCAAACCTGATATCCCTGTGAACCATTGTCATCTAACTGATTGGCATGTACACCCGATAGTTGTGGGGTGTATCAGTGTACCCCATAAAGATTCCCAACTCTACTCTTGGCTCAAGCTTCTTTCGTGCTTCTTTGGTCACATGGCAATAAACTGATGACCCAAAAATCTTGAAGTGACCAACATCTAGCCTCTTACTAGAATAAGCCTCCTCTGGTGTCTTCATCTCAAGTATCCAATGTGGGCTAGGGTTATGAACATAAACTGATGTGTTGCAAGCCTCGGCCCACAAGTGTAGTGGTAGGCCTTGATCATGCAATATCACCCTTACTCCCCCTACTACGCTCCTGTTCTTCCACTCGGCAACCCCATTTTGTTAAGGGTTATGGGGTGTCGTCAACTCTCATTTAATCCCTTCCGCTGCATAAAAGTTCTTAAACTCATTAGAGACATACTCACCACCATTATCACCCCATAGATATTTAACCTTCTTTCCAGACTCTTTCTCTACCAATTCTTTGAACTCGCAAAACTCTGTGAAAGTTTGATCCTTTTTCTGCAGAAAAAATACCCAACATTTACGAGAATAGTCATCAACAAATATAACATAATACCTGTGCTTGTTTGTGGATACTATCGAGAATGGTCCACACACATCTGAATGGACTCTATCCAGAATAAACTCTGCTCAATTGTGTGTGTCTCCAGAGGAAGACTTGGTGTATTTTCCCAAATTACAACCCTTTCATGTATCAACTTGCTCAAGCGTACCTTTGGGAAGCCCGATAGAGATTTGCTGCAATATCTTCAAAGCCACATGATGCAAGTGGCCCAATCGCTTATGCCACAACTTGTTGACATCTCGGCTCGACATTTTTTCCACTTTTTAACTCAAAGTAGCACAATCCTTTACCTCTATTTTATAGATATTCTGAACTTGAACCCATATCTTCTTTACTTGACCTATGGCTATGTGTCGAAGGAATGCCTTTCCTTTCAAAAAGATTGCTTCATAGCCTCTATCCTCAAACATGGAAATGAATACCAAGTTCTTCTTCAGTCCAGGTACATGCATAACATTCTTCAAGGTGAGTGGAGTCGCATGCTCCCTCTAAAAAGTAATAGAGCCCACACCAGTAACACTATACTTACCGTTATCACCCATATCGGTATGCATCTTGAGATCTTTCTCCTCCAGTTCATTGAATAACTCTTTGTCACCAGTCAATGTGTGGAAAGAAGCTCCATTGTCTAAGTACCAAACACTTCCCATCATTGAAGACACCGTGCATGTAATGAGGGAAAAGTCCAATTCGAATTGGGAGGCCAAAGCCTCACCTGCTGCTCCTCTTGAGGACTTATTCAATGGAAAATTTGTAGCAAAGTGTCCCATCTTGTGACAATGAAAGCATTTAACTTTCATCATGTCCTTCTTCTTACCTTCATGATAAGAATCTGATTTGGAATGGGAAATTTTACCTTTCCCCTTCCTCACTTTAATCACTAAGGCACGATTTTCTTCATCATTAGCCTTTGTTGAAGAGCCATCCCTGGTGTTCCTCCTAATCTCATCCTACATCAAATCCAATCATAGTCATTCCCAATTTGGCAGCTTCTCTCAGCCATTGAAAAAGTCCTGATAACTATGGAAACTCTTTGGGAGTCCAAGAAGAGCAAGGCTCACCATATCCTCCTCGGAAACCATGATTCCAACACTTCCAAGTTCATCCCTACATTGAGTGAACTTGGTCAAGTACTTTGGAATCATCTCGCCTTTCTCCATCTTGATTTTACAAATTTTATCCTTTAGTGCCAACTTCCTTTGATCAGTTTTATTATGATACAAGTCCATTAATGTTTTCCACATAGCATGTGGGGTTTCCTTTCCATGGATACTCGAGAAAATATGATCTCGAACTCCCTCAAGGATTATCCACCTTGCATTCTCCACACACTTATTCCACTTGGCCAAGTTTTGTGCATCAGTAGTTGCTGGCTTAGGAATTGTTTTTTCAACAAATTCCTTCAAACTATTGTCCCTTAGCACAGCCTACGTCCTATCCCTCCAGTTATGAAATTCGAGCTTCCTTCCAAGTCATACTCAAGCTTCAACCCATGGAACCCCATCTACCGATATTGAAGTATGTATTGCAAATTCGATTTTTACCTGTAACCCAGAAACTCAAAACTTCGAAATCTCCTCTAGAGAGATAATTTTAAATCAGTGATATCTCCATCATCCGAACTCTGATTCGGCCTATTGTTTTTTCTAATTTGGGTTTCTTTTCCCATGGAATCCAGAACTGCAATTTTATTTCTGAAATTTTGCACATAATTTCTCATATATTCTCTACAAACTCTCGGTCCAAAAAATAATCATACTCTGGTACCATGTATAAAATCCTATAGATTCACACACTAATGCAATTTTCTAAAGCAAGAGACAAGAATCTACTTCTACTATTTATAGCGGAAACCCATAAACATCGAGCAAACAATAATCAATAGAGGAAGAGAATCAAAGGCACATAACAAAAACAATATTCGAGGAAATCCACAGCTCAAAACCCCACTATATGTTTTGTATTAATCTGGAAAATCAATACGAAACTATAATTCTTGTTCTCTCTAAAACAATCCTAGCACTCAACAAATTCAATCTCCAACTCATAAGCAAGCTCAAGGCCAAATTTTAGCCTCTTCACAAGCTCTCCAAGTCTCTATTCCAATGCGCAATTCCTATGAAGGATAGCTTGTATTTAAAAGGAAATAAAGCCTCTAAAAATAGCTCAATCCCTCCAAGATCAGTTAAGTTTAATAAACTTAATTTAACTATTTTAATTTGTTATGAGAATAGAATTCAAATTTAATTCAAGAACAAATTAAACTGAAATTTCTTGTTGCCATTTCTCAACAAATTAGACCAATGCCATGCTTAAACCCCTTTATCAACCTAACACTTTATTTTATAAAACTTTTTGCATAATAATTATGCCTCTGGTTAAACTAAACTCTATGTACACATAGTGGAAGGAGATCTTTGAAAAAATCAATTCTAGTTACTTCAAGTGTTTTAAAATTAGAAGTATTATACTATCCTTTATGAATTTGTTTAGTTAAATAACATAAACCTAAATTTAAAGTATTTTTTTCCTTTTTCAACTAAAAAAATTATTAATAGCGTGAAAGATAATAATTCAACATAATGGTTAAATATTTTCCTTATATGACTCTAGAAATAAAATGATGTTGGTTTTATATACTTTTAATTGATTTTGGTTAGTCTACTCATTATAGCCCTAGGCTAAGTGTTTCAATATTCTTTATTTTGTTTTACAACTCATATTTTGGTGTGCAGTATGTATTGGTATATGTATATATAATATATATATTAAATAATAATATATATGATTTTTTGTTTAATTAATTTTATACAATACGGTATATATAATATATATTTATTATAAATAATATTAAACAAAAAAATAATATATATATATATATATTATATTATATATATATATATATAATTATATATATATATATATATGATTTTTTGTTTAATTATTATTTATACATAACGTTGTATTTTTAAAATGGTTTTTCTAGTTAAAGCATAGGTAATAGGAAGAATGTGTTGATAAAAAAATTATATTTCTCAAGGAATTTCTTATTTTGGTATTTTTTTACTTAATTTATATTTTTTTACTGTAATGATACCTTCCGATTCTAAAACAATCTTTCCTTCATCATCTATTGTGAGAGTGTTATATGTGTCATTTGATGCTTACCTAGTATCATCTTCAGGCAAGATACGTGGAAAACACTGTGAATGCGACTTTTATTAGGGAGGCTCAAGTTGTATCATACTTGGTTGATCTTCCTTTTTATTTGATATGGTCAATATAAATTTGGTTGCAATTTATTCTTTCCTTGTTGCTCCAATGATGATTTTTTTGTAAGGTTGAAGCTTAACAAATAACTAATCTCCAACCTCAAATTACCTTTTTTTTTATTGGTTGGCTTGCTATTTCATATGATTTCTTGCGATATAAAAGGTTTTCTTTAGTATCCAATGAACCTTTTGGTTTTCTTATAATTCATCTTTTATAGTAGGAAACTTTATTTCATTCATAACGAATTCCTTCCATTTAGGGCTTCATAATCATAAACAACTTGAAATAGAGTAAATTTGGTTGAAGTGTGATAAGTAGATTTATACCACCTTGAGCAAGATGTAACCATTGAAACCATTTATTATATTTGTTTACTAAATAAAAATGAAGGTAAGCTTCCAAACATATATTGACAATTTCTATTTAACCATTTGTTTGGGGTGATAAGTTTAACTCATGTTGAGGTATTTTCTGATCTGTTGGAAGATTTCCTTCCAGAAGCTCCCTTTAAATTTGGAATCTCTATTGCCTATAATGAATTTTGGAAATCTATGCAATTTTCAGACATTTTTGCAAAATGCTTTAGCAAATTATTTTGAGTGTAATATCTTTACTCCCATGAAGTGTTCATACTTTGTGATTTTGTTGACTACTACTAAAATTTTGTCCTTTCCATCTGACATGGGTAGTCCTTCAATGAAGTTCATCAATACTTCTTCCCACTTTTTGGTTGGGAATATGTTAGGGATGGAGCAGTCTAGGAGTCATAATGTTTTCATTTTTATTTCTTTGACATTTATCACACTCTTCTACATGCTTTTGAATATTTTTATTCATCCCTTTCCAAAAAAATGACTAGCGTGCATTAAACCCACATGTCCTGTTGTTAGCGAGTAATGGCGTTCCTTGAGAATTTCATATTTAAATCATGAAGTCAGGCTTTGGTAAATTATTTCTTTATACTAGAGAATTTCATTTTCCCATTCAATTTTGAGTTTTGAACAAGATTATTGATTATAGCGCATGTTTATGGATTTGTTACATATTCACTTCGAATTTTATTGACCCATTTTAGAACTACAATTGAAATTGAAAGCAATCGTGACTCTTCATCTTTTAGCGAGAGAGAATTTCTCGCTATGTTGTACTTCACTTTTTTATGTAATATATCCATATCAAAAGTGACAATTTCTTTGATCCATTTTTGTTTTTCTATAGAAAGTTTTGGTTTTGTTAGAGAAGGTATTGAACATTGTTATGAACTATTTATATCAGAAAATAGCTTCCTAGAAGATGTTGTCACCATTTTAGTAGAGTGTGCATAATAGCGAGAATTTCTTTATCATATGTAGATTTTAGGAATTCCATTTTATTGATTTCAAATATTATAGGATGTTCATCCAACGTCAACATCTCCCCTATCCCGAAACCTAAAGTGTCACATTTGAATACAAAAGGTTTAAAAAATTCTGGAGTTTCTAGTACAATGGTAGTGGACATAATTTCCTTTAATATTTCAAAACATCTTTTTTTCTTATGATCCCATTATTGGAATGATCTATTCTTCAAAAGTTTTGTTTTGGGTGCAATTACACAAGCATAATTCTTAATAAACCTTCAATAATATCATATTAACCCCAAAAATTCTCTTAATTTAGAAATGTTAGTTGTCCTAGGCCAATACAAGATTGCTTTTGTATTGTTGGGATCTACCTTCCTCCTTCCTATGATATCGCATGTCCCAGATACTCTATTTCTTCCTTTCCAAAGGTGCATTTCAACATCTTTGTGTAGAATTTTTTTTTTTCATCAAAAGATAGAGAACTTGCTCCAAGTGTTTCAAATGCCCATCCCATGTTTTAATCTATATGTGAATGTCATCAAAGAATACTAACACAAATTTCCTTAAGTAGCGTTAGAAAACTTCCTTCATAGTTTCTTGGAAGGTGGCTAGAGAGTTAGTTAATTCGAATGACAAAACTTTGAATTCATAGTACCCTTCATGAGTGAAAAAACTTATTCTTAGCCTCATTTTATATTCTTACCTTGATTTGGTTATATCATGATCTCAAATCCAGTTTAGAAAAATACTTAGCTCCATGTATTTCATCCAACATTTTTTCTATAAAGGGAATAGGAAATTTGTTTTTTATTTTTATCTTATTCAATCATGTATAATTAATGTGCATAACCTAAAAAATTCACCAATTTTTTGAACAAGGACTACAAGAGTTGTGTAAGGATTACTACTTTTTATAATGATACCACACTTTAGTAGTTCTTGGATTATCTTTTCAAATTCTATTTTTTTATTATGGGATACTAATATGGTTTGATGTTAACATGTTTCAATCTTTCTTTGACTTCATTGATGTGCTCAATCTTTCTTTAAGTGAGCATCTCCTGCGAAAAATCTTGAAATACTCTTTTTTGTTTTTGATTAACTCCTCAATCTTGGGTGGCTCATCATTAACTAATTCTAGGGCCAATATTTTCATTTGTTTACATTCTGCTACATATGTAGATGCACCTTTTTGAATTAAATTCACCATATGACGGGAAGATACAATTTTATTTTGAGGAGTTTGAAACCCATGTAATATATACTTTTCTCTTCATCGTTGAAACTTTATACAATGTTTTTTAATGGTTGGAAAAGTAAGTGCCCAATGTTTATAGGTGTTGGACATCTAGGACTACATCTAGGCCTCCTAAATATACGGTTTAACACTGAGATTCTAAATTGTACTCTTGAATTTTTCATTTATACTTATGGCATATTCCTATGCCTTCAATTTTTTCCCATCTGCTACCATAACTTTTATTTTGCATTAGGTATATGAAAAGATTCAACCTTTATGTGATATTTGTGTCAACAAAATTATGATTTCTTCCTCTATCTATTAAGACCACTATGTTTCTCTTGTAAATATGTGCCCTTTTAATTTTACGGTCTGTGGATAAGTTATTCTTGTCATCGTTGATAGTGATGTTTGTGGTTCATTCTCATTATCTATATTTTAGTGGAAATGTTGAGGATCTTCAACTTCTACTTCAACCAATTCCTCACTATTCAAATCCTCTTTTTCTTCACATATATAAATTATTGGAATTACTTCCCTTGAGGAATTTATGTCGATGATCCAATCCACTTTTTCCTCATTATCAATTTTCTTTAGAGGAAATTCCAGTATAAAAGCGCCCATGGAATTTTCACGTAATTTCCATGTCATAATGTGTAAACCAATCAAAATATTTTCAATTTAAAAAGAAGTACATGTCTAAAAAAAAGTGGGTATTCGTGCAATATTTTGTTATAAATTTGGGTATCGATGAAATATTTATTAATAATTTGGGTATTCATGAAATATTTTAGTAATATGTTTTAATTACCTTCCTCATATGAATTAAAATATCAAAAAAATTATTAGTGCAATGGAAATCTTGATATGAGTGAAAAATAATAAATGAAAAATACAGGCCCATTTGACATTAATAACCATACCCAAAAAAACACCAAAAAAATAGTTAAATAATAAATAATAAATACAAAATAGATTTTATCTCCAACTTAGTTATGATATTTTAATTAATTAAAAAATGGCATATCACACATGTCATATTAAGCATGTGGTATTGGTAAGCCATGGTATTGGCCCATGATATTGTAGCAAGAGATCTTTAAAAGTTAAGAATTTCCATGTTAAAATGGGGGTGAATCTGATGGTTAAGTATATTGTTACATGTCTTTTGAAAGCCATAGTCTATCTGTTCTAGGTTTTGGAGGGTTTTCTGGCATATTTTTTGGTCTCATTTGCCCATAGGGATTTCTTAGAAACACAAGTTTGATTTGTAAAATCTCCAAAATTCGAGTGCCCCAATATTTTTCATGGTGTTGAATCCATATATTTTCAAGCAACAAAAATTAAGATTTGGCAAAAAAATATCAGCCGAATTCTGCAAAAACTCAAAAAATGTAGCATGTTTAGGCAATGTCTTTTTTAAATGTATACATGTTTAATTGATATATTAATTCTTTTATAAATAATAATAATTAATTTATAATTGAATATCATTTCAATCAAAAATGTGAGCTATAATAAAAAGAAAATGAAATACATGTTGATTAGTTTAAATTAAGAGTTCATAAAACACTAATAATATCAGTGACATAATTTATATAAACCTTATAGAGAGATCAAAAAAAAACTTGCATTTCAAATTTTGAATTATAAGAATATTTTAATATGATAATTAAATAACTATTTGAATATCCATATTAAC
The DNA here is from genome assembly GCA_000404065.3 of Pinus taeda. Taxonomy (NCBI): domain Eukaryota; kingdom Viridiplantae; phylum Streptophyta; class Pinopsida; order Pinales; family Pinaceae; genus Pinus; species Pinus taeda. The sequence continues at coordinate 28,475 of APFE031711050.1, forward strand.
TAATTTATTTCAACAACTTCATATATATGTATATATGAAAAAAAGTAAAGAAATATATTTTTGATGTTGATAATAAAAATTATTTCAATGCTTGAAAAAACAGGGTTAGCTCAACTGGGTAAGTTTTGGTTGCAAAGACCTTGTTTGATTGGGAGGTCATGCGGTTCATTCTCCTCGACACCCTGGGGTTAGGCCATGTTAGTTTCCTGGTGGGTTGTGATCCCTGCTTATGGTTAATATATTTAAATTATTATCAGTATCTTACAGTTAATAGATGTGTAGTTAATATGGATATATACTAGTAATAATTGAAAATAATTTTATAATTTTATATATTATTGGTCATTCAATTTCTATGGTTGTGGTAATGATCCTAGCCATATAAATTAAATACCTGATAAGCATTGATAGACATCAAAATACTTACCTCATCACACATCCAACGTTGCCAACATGTAAAAAACAACATGAAAATTAACTATTATTATTATTGATCTGAGGCTTATGCGATTTATATTTTGTGTGGTGTCATCTTCTGGAGTCATCGCATTCATATTTTTGGAATTGATGTTTCGAACCATCCTATGTGGTTCATCATCAGGATAGATCTATGAGTGAATAAGCCATAACTCAATAGGGTTAATAAATAAAGGTGTGGGCTAGGATGGGAATGAATAACAACCGACAAGTTTTGATGGAAGGAGAGTGAAACAATAGATAATGATTTAATTTTTAATTTTAATTTTTAATACCTAGCTTTCTTTAAAGATTATTAATAGTTTTTTGTTGTTTATTATTTAAATATTATAAAATAGATTTCATTATTTTATTTATTAATTATCATTAGTTTTTATTAATTATAAATTAGGGTTGAGTTTAATGTTTAAATTAAATGTAATGTGTCGAGTCAATTTTTTGTTTTTTTTGTTGGAATTAAATTGTAATGTAAAGTGTTTAAATTTATAATGAAGTTATTATTTTTAACTGATATTTAGTTCAATTGATTATTTACACACCATATTAAATTAATGACAAACTTAGACTCAGGTTAATGGTGTTTGAAATATCTTTTAGTTTATTTAAATATATTTTATGATAAATTATTTATATTCTATTACTTTTATGTTATTTTTTTCTAAGAAAATTAATATACAAGTTATACTTATATATTTTTAAAAAACATGTAACAACATTATTAAACATGGATATTCTTAACCTATAAATATGCTTCGTTACAATACCAAGACTTATTCATACCACATGCCCAAAGAACCACTCATGTACATATGACATTTTTTTAATTAATCAATTTCATTAAAGGCCAAAAAGAACATAACTAATTTGGAGATAAATCTCAACCTTTGATTTATGAATAATATTAAGAATATTCTATCATATTTTGTGGATGTTAAATCTCCAATATCAATTTAATAATTATTGATAACTAAATTAAAATTCTGGAAACCTTATTCCAAACTAGGCATGCCTATCAACATAATAAATTCAATTTTTACAAAGAAAAAATAATAATATTGTAAATATTATTGTTTTATATCAAATAATTATTAATAAAAAATTATCAAATATAAAATATAATATCTGAAATTTCCCCCAAAAAAGTCATTTTGCATTGTAGTTGACAATATTCTCCTTTTGCACTGTAGTTGAAAATATTATTGCTCTGCACCCTAAATTATTTTATAGGATTCATGTTAACTTTTGGCACTTTTTCGATATGTTAGGGTTGTAGTATATAAGGTCATAGTTGTTCTTGCATGTGATCAAATTCAATCATGAACCTCCCTTAGCTTGAGTTTCCTCTATCTATCTTCTACTTGTGACATCCTTTGTGTAGGGTTTCAATAAGTCTCTTCTAATGAGTGTGTTGAAAGGGGGGCCAAGCTCCCCATCCTTGCCTCCATCCTTCTATAATATCATTTCAGGGTCTACAGCACAGTCTACCAAAGGAGAAAAAACATAATCAAATTCCTCGGAGCTACCAATTTTAGGAGGAAAATGGAAAGCGATTTTATAAGGACATTGTATTCCCAAAGCACCATAGAACCCCACTTTCGATATTCCTTCTAAAAGAGTAGATGGCCATAAAAAATGGTTGAAATATCATACCTTCATTTGCAAATTTATAAGATGATGGCCCTCAAAAAGGGACTTAGAACGTTGGATTTCACAAAAATGGTAGCTAAATGAGAAATGGACCTTCATCTGGGCCCTAAGGGTTTCTTCATTGTTATTTTCTCTAATTTGGAAGACAAAGTTAGAATTTTTTATGACGGCCTTTACTTGTACAATAATGTTGGCTTGTACATAAGATATTGGTAGGAATGTTTCAACCCCCACAAAGAGGAGTTTATGTCTACACCGGTTTGAGTTCATCTATATTCACTCCCAATTGCTTTCTAGATCCCAAAAATACCTGAAAACATAAGGAATGCACTGGGACACTTTGTGAAAGTATTAGAGATTACTAGATAGGGTAGGAATATGTGATATGCTCATCTCTGTATATATGAATATATCTCAACCCGTCACAAAGTCCATCACCTTAAATTATCAAGGAGAAATTTGATCACAGCCACTTGACTATGAACATGTTCTCTTTTGATGTGGGCTCTGCCATGAACATGGCCATTTATTTTTGGATTTCCCCAGTCGTAGAAAAGAGCTAGATAGTATGAGCTCAGTGGATGAAGAAGGATTTACGAAGGAATCTAATCCTTGAAGAAATTCTAGGCCACATAATAATAATATTTTTCCGCCACTACCTAGAAAAAACAGTTTTGAAACCCTAACAACAATGGAAGAAGATCTACCAAAGAATATCTCAACAGATGTTCATATGCGGGAAGAAAACCAGTACATGAAGAAGAAGGATGTAAAGCAAACGACTAAGTATCAAACACTAAAGGTTGAAGAAGGGGTAAGTGAGATGATTGAGGTAACAGACTTCCCATATATTGGGGAGTTTTCCCAACTCACAGTGCAAACTTATGAATCATTATTCAAGGAAGAATGCCAACCAATGGACCTAATTAATGAATGGGCATAAAAAGACCTAGAAAACATGTTGGTTTACCAATTCAATCATTATGCAAGTGATTTATTTTCCTGGAAAAGTCAAAAATGAAAACAAGTGTCCAAGGGAGCTGGTTTACATTCTATAGTAGAATTTCAAGAAAAAAGTAATGATATTTTACCTAAGGAGCTTGTTAAGCAGGCCAAAATTGGGGAAGGAAAAAAAAAAAGGAGTCTCTACAGGAAAAGGTGTATGTCCTAGTGAATTATGGACAAGCTATGGCAATTGAGGATTACTATAAGGATATTCAAAAACCATCTCAATGAAGATTCTCACTTGGAATATTAGAGGCCTTAATGGAAAAAGGTAAACAAAGGTATCTATGAGAACAAATAAAGAAGGAGAAGTCGACCATTCTAATCTTGCAAGAAACAAAAATAGTTTGGGACAAACTGAATAAGATTGATAATTTTTGGTGGAAAGGTTTCCAATTCATGGAATTGATGCTCAAAACAGTGTTGGGGCTTTAGTAATATTATGGAACCCTATGGAGGTCATATTCCAAAATTGGATGGAAAGCACTTGCGTTTTCACAAGACTTTTCAGATACCTTGGTACAAAGGACCTATTGGTTTTGACAACAGTATATGGACTTCCAATACCTATAGAAAACCCAAAATTGTATAGAATATTTGTTACCATAGACGGAAATTTCACCACAATGATATAAGGTGGAAACCCAATGTGGGTGAAAACCACCTCCTGCAATTTGTTTCTATCTTCCTTTAATAAGAAACTTCTTTTACAATGTACTGGTGCAGTCCTTTACCAGTATGCAGGCTGCAACCTGCAGAGAGCTACAACTCTCTCTCGTTCTCCATCTTCTCCTCGAAGGGAGCTACAACCCCCTCTTTAGCTCTTGCACTAGCCAAGATACTAGTACATAAGTGCTGGCCTACAGAAGGCTACAACCTTCTCTTCCTTCCTATAGGTACCACGTTTCATAAATTTTCAGACTGGATACACTGAAGCACAACACTACAATCAACACTAGCATTATCAATCTTTGAATCACCCAATACTAAATCACTGAACCCTGTCAACAAAAAGTAGTCACCAAAACACAAAGCATAACCCTGAACTCTGCAACACTATTCAGAATCAACTATATCATCAAGATCATGCATTAAAGTGCATACGCTACTTGTACAAACCAAACCCGCGTACATACGCGCTTTTACCAAAGCCAACCCGCGTACAGATCTATAAATATTTAATCATGACTTGTACTGATTTCAGACTTAAGTTATGCCCAGTTCATAACATTACGTGCGTCAGTATATAGATCTATAATAAGCATAATCAACTATAAAGAGATAGTTCATTTCAAACCATTTGATCCCGATTTATCCTTAGATCTTGTTCTCCATCAACTTGTGAGATCCCTCCTTAGCTTAGATCAAGCAACCCATAACCTGCATACTGGATCTCGTCCTTCATCAGATATTCAAGACTTTCTCAATACACTTGCCTAATGATCTTCTTCTCTTTTATAGTCTTAGGCCTTACTCAATACCATGGTCCAAAACCATAATAAACCAATACCATGCACCCAATACTAGGGATCAACACATCTGACGAGGTACCATGGTCCAACACCCTAGGCTCAAGTACTAAGGACTAACTGCCACGGACCAAAGGTAAGTTATCCAACATATACGCACTTTTCCTCACATGCAAGTGTGTGCATACACATACGCAACTTGGTAAAGTCTAACCCGCGTTTATACACGGCTCGGTCACAATGAACCTGTGTATATGTATTTTCTCTTCTTCTTATAGTCTGATCATCAATTCCTTGCTGCTGACCTTCTGCACTATGATTTGTCATCTGTGTGGTTTTCCATCAAGGACAAC
>APFE031711050.1:45251-109377 GCA_000404065.3 Pinus taeda
TGATCCAAAACGCAAAGAGAAATACGTATGGGACTGTGATGAAGAGATGTGTGGTTCGTATAAATGACAAGGAAGCATCTAAATCCAAATCATAACTATGTAAACCAAATTCATGCGTGTTTTTGGTGGTCTGCTAGGGACTGCACCCCAATCTTCAAACGAGATGGCAGTGAGCCTTAACAAACAATTTTGTTGGAGCTCCAATGGATGTCATGTATCATTTGCTACGCTAAACAAGTAAAAGTAATTGTACCATAAACGAAATCTATCTAACTCATAAGGAAATCGAATTACAACACTGCCATTCAAATTGCATGTGCAAATGAAACGTAAAGTGCTGGAAAAGAAATAAAAAACAATACTACAACAGAGGGGATCTATGGCTCTCAGGTTGGGCCTTAACCTGAGAGCTATAGTCTCCTAATAAAACTCAGGAATCGATCACAAACTGTCATCTTTATTAATACTTCAACGTCATGCCAAACTGGCTTACAGAAAAAGGAAACAAAACTGGACTGATTCCAAAATGATATGATAACCCAAGAGATTCAACAACCATCTAAGGCTACGGCCCCCATATTTATACAAAAAAGTGATGATCCGCCAAGTAGCCTTGATTTTAGGAGCTCGGCTGTCCCACTGAAGTGTAACTGCGGCTTTGTGAGGTAGTCAACAGTTGATGACTGCTGTTCCTGTAGGACAGCGGGCTACTTCTGAGGCTCAGAGGGGAGATTGATTGGAGCTCGGAGTTCTCGGTGGGAATCACGAGGAATGTTCCAATATTGTGGACATCCTTCCACAAAGTCAGCAGTGCCACCTTATGTCTTCTTACTCCTTTTACGTTGTCTTTTGTTCCCCTTTTTCCATGCCAAAACCTGGAATCACAATGCATTAGTCACGTGGATAAAGTGTCTAACCTTCCTCCTACAAACAACATGAAATAACTAAGAATCGCATGCATAAGCAAATAAAGATGAATGGTTTGAGCAAGTAAAGTAGGCCAAAATGAGCCCGAATTGTACCAAAATTGGGGCTCATCAGTCACTGCAACAAAATCCTTCCTACAGCTTCTTTGAATGTCTTCAAAGAGCCTAAACCTGCTCTGATACCACTGTTGGAGATTTTTCTGGTAAAATCCCAAAAACAAACATAAATTCATACACAGAGACAATGCTCTGTTTTACTTTTTCCCAGGATCTCAGCACATGGAAGCTTTTTACCAAATTGCTCAGAACAGAGTATTAAACACACATAGAAGGATTTGTATTCATCAAAAGTAAATTGATACAAAATTCATCCTCTTTTTACTCAGAGGGATTCACCACAGCAAAGCTTTTACTGCAAAAAAAATACATATGAGTTTTGGTCACGCTGTTGCGTGCCTTCATTTGCGTGTTCAGAACATTACCTCCCCACTGCTGTGCTTTTCTCCTCTCTTAAAAAAATATAAAACAAAAATTACATATATATGACAACCCAGAACTTACATACGTTTTTCACTCGCCATACTGCCGTAAGAAAAAAATAACAATTAAATGATTTCACTGACATTTATCCATGCCCATACTCCCTCTCAGGAAAAATTAAAAACTTCATCAAAAAACTTACCGACCACAGTAAATTGCATTTACTGTTTTACTAAGAAAAACGGCGGTAGGAAAACTTTCACTTCACGTCAAATTTATCTTCCAGGCCTTTACTTCAATCATTATGCAATATGCTTTTGGAAATCTATCGGGTCCAAGCTTTATCGCATGGCACACATATGTGTACCCATGGTTTCCCCCGATTGCGAAATCCCGATCACTACATGCCCCGATACCTCCTCCGATATATATATTATAATATATGCCTGAAATTCATAAAAACATGAAACAACCCACTGGCGGACCCGAAATAATATTAAGCAAAATGTTGAATACCAATCGAGTCCAGGATATCGGGTCACAACTTATCGCATAAAAAAAAAAAAGCTGCCCACTTGGTTTCCCCAATTGCGAAATATTTGTGGACCCGATAATCTATTAAAATGAATTAATACCATCATCGAGTCCGGGTTATCGGCGATTGCTCTTTCATAAAAAAAATGCTCCGTATGAAACGCCGATAGCGATATGCCGATGCAATATCGGCGATCGCTCATCGCAAATAACAAAAATAAACTTTATAAAACCTGCTGTCATTTCGCCGATGCGATATCGGCTGATCACTGAGGTTGCTGATCGCTGAAGTCGCTCATTGCTGGAGCGCAGTTGAAATTACATTTCAACAAGCCTCCTGTTAATCATAAAGCAAGATTTAATAGATGGCTTGTCAAGATATTGAGAAGTAAGCAGCACAAATATTGCTGCAGTATTTTAGATTATCAGAGTAAGAGAACATCGTTAAATTGGACAGCCCTGCGTATGAATATGTTTCACATCTTACATTCCCTGCTTATGAACACTCTTGATATTTTATATTCCACAGAAAAGCGATAAATACTCTTAGATATTTCAGATTCGACAGAAAAGCTATGGACACTCGTCCTATTCTTAGAAAATATTAATTAAAACAGTAATGCTTAGATTTCCTCAACCTCACACATCTCTAATCATTCAGGCCCCTCTACGCACATCACGTACATCTCTAATCATTCAGGCCCCTCTACGCACATCACGTGAAAGTATATTTCACTTGCAATTGCAAACTCCCAGTTATGACATCATGAGAAAGTATATTATACTTTCACTTGCAATTGCAAACTCCCAGTTATGACATCATGAGAAAGTATATTTCAGTTGCAGTCGTAAACTCCTAGCTACGATACCATATCAAGAAATAAGCAACAGAATTGCCACCGGGTTGCGTACTCTTAACAAACTTTGTCTTATTTTTCACATGATACCAATAACCACATTTTTCTTTTTCTTTTTTTTTAATGTTGAAGCAGTGATTTGTTGGGTAATTTGAGCCAGGGTTAAAATCAAATTTAATTGTTGTTACTATAAAGTCAAGAGTATATTTAATTACCAACACCAAGAAATTAAAAGCTAAAAATATCAGAAATTTATGACCCAGTAAGAGTCTAGATCCCAGGAGGGTGGGGAGCCTATTCCTTGAGCCTTATCACATGGGGCCAAAGATGTTTCCATGGAAATTGAAACAAGGTAAAAGTCACCACTTTTCCCTCTTTTTTTTTCTTTTTCTACCATGGTGAATGGGTATTTAGTTGGAACAATTTGAGTCAAACTCAAGATCAGACCTAACTACTGTCATTATCATACCAGGAGAATATCAATGACTAAGAAGACCAAATATACCAAGAATTTATAACTCTATAAGAGCTGAGACTCCAAGTGAGTGGGGGAGTTTTCTCCAGCAAAAAATGTTCCCATAAAATTTGAAATCAAATAGAAAAAATGGCATCCCAAACCACTCCGTCATCCTATTAAAAAAAACATAAAAAAAACAAATATAATTGTAAATATTAAACTTTATTTACAACATGATCACCCAAGAGTGGTCGGGGACTTGTGTATTTTGAAATCCAATGGAAATAGATATGGGAGACTCACAGGACAGTCCAGGATGATACAGTCCCAATAGTTGAGGGGAACTTTCCTGTGAACGAATTGTCATCAAATAACCTGCAAACACACAGTGGAGTGGCTTTAGGTTGAGAATATAATTTGATCAAAATAGTTTATTATGAATTGAATCAAATCCTTAGAATATAATGAATACAGCACTTACACATGTTTTAAGGTCATATTCTCGTGAAAAACCTCCGGTGGAATCGATCCACTCAAATTGTTTTTATTCAAATGGCTTGAAGCATCAACAACATAACCACAAGTTGAAGGTAACAAGGTATGAAGTGCAGAAGGTAACAAGGTATAAAGTGCATATTCCTTTACGCAGGTAAAAGTTATCCCAAATAAAAATGTAATACTTACAAGTGACCGCAATTAACAAGCTCTTTCAGCTCGACAGGCAATTCTCCACCGATGGTATTGTTGGACAAATCGAATAAGTAGAGATTCGTAAGATTACTCAAAGCTGGAGGAATACTTCCTGATAAATCATTTGAATTCATGTCCCTACCAAAATCAACGATGATTCACAACGTCACAAAGTGTACTTGTTCATAGAAAAAAAGGGTTTTTTGGGAGTATTTTCTTACAGAGTAACCAGTCTCTGGAGTTTACCCAGCTCCTTTGGAATGCTCCCAGAAAACCTACAGCCTATCAATATTCTAAAACAAGCTAAAAATTAGTAGATTGTAAAGTATTCGAAGAAGAATACCAACGATTGAATTACAGGATTCAAAATGCTTACAACGTGTGAAGGTATTGCAAATCACCCAAAGTACTTGGAATCAGTCCTGTCAGGCCTGGATTGTATGACAGATCCCTGCAATGATGACTTCCTTCAGTGAATCTACTTATTATGCCCTCTTATTTACCTTGCAAACCCAAGAGGTAATTTTTGTTAATATCATTCGAATTGCCTCTAAAGAAGGAAGATGCTCTGTTTAGAGGGTAGCCCTGGAAGATCCATCCCGATTCCCCACTACACTGTGTTTACACGGTGCATTGACTGCATTAAATAGAAAGATTGTTGCACTCAAGTAAACAAATCTCCTATATAGACATGGGGGAGTTCAGACAAATGAACTCTACTGAGTAACCTCAATATTCATTGGAGAAATGGGTTTATATGGTATCTACTCTGTGGTACCCTTGCAATTACTTCATCAATCAACTTACAGAACTTGTAGTTTTGAAAGCCGCCCAATTTCAATCGGCAGTTGCCCATTGAGATTCATTGAAGAGAGAGTCCTGTGAAATTTTATCCATGAAAAGATTCAATCAGAAGAGACTCCCAACGTTTTCAATAGAGCTCAAGAAATTTCCATAAACGGCATGGATATTCATTCAGAAGACAAGATGTTATCATGATTTGAAAACAAGGTGCACAAAATACTTACAGTAAAGCTATTCGGTTACCGATGCAAGAAACGCCACCCCGTTTTAAGCCACACGGATCTCCGCCTTTCCATGTCGACAGTGGGTTTCCCAATTGCTTTTGTATGGACAACAGTGTGTCCACTGAACACATTCAAATGCATAATTACCCACTTATTTCAACATTAAAACTGTTAAAATTTCTAACTAGTAAATCTACTTATTAGGTGCCCATTGACCAATATCGATAGAGCTTACCATCTCCAGCCCATCTCCAGTATCTGTGAATCCTGCAGTAATCACAAAAGAAAAAAGCAAAGGCATGCTGAGGAGGAGCAAAACAGAAGCAGAGAGGCGAGACATGGCTGACGCAGATACCAGTGAAACGTGAAACATGAAACATATCAGAGATCGTCTATCTATCTATATATATATTTGTTTTGAGCTTTATGTCATGTCAAATTATGTTGGGTTAATTTTCGCATCGTTCGTTCATGTCGTTGTCAGAGGTTTACCATTGTAGCCTAAGAGAGTTAATTAAGCGAGTTAAAATGTTTAAGAGTTAAATGATATTGTGTCATCTATGATATGACTTTGTGATGAAAATTGTTTATAAATTTGAAGCATTCCATCCCAAAGGCGTTTCGAAGGTTTTACTCTTCTCTTTTTTATAAATAAGGATACGATTAATGAAATTTGCTAGAATGGTTAAGGTGAATGAAGATATATCTTTAAAAATTATTTTAAACATAAAAGTTTGCCTATTTTCGGATCCAAGATTTTAAATTAAAATTATATTATTTAATCTTGGTTCGAGTGGGAAGTTTGTGGCTTAGAAAAATGAAAGGAAAGGATACATATTTAAGTTATAAATTAACATAGCATTGATTTTGAATTGTGGAAGGAATTTTCTTATAGATTAATATTTATGGGTGAACTATCTCAATCAAAATTGGTATGAAAGACAAAAATTCTATGTTGATGGAAAGAAAGGCTAGAAACTTTGTTAAGTTGTGATTGCCTAATTCATAATTATCAAACATTTGTGCTTTGGTTAATAAATTTATTATAAAAAGTTGGTTAATAAATTTATTATAAAAAGTTGTTTTTCTTAAAAATGAGTGATGGTGATTACATAGTTGCTCACTTGAATGCATTTAGTATTATTGTGGCCTAATTGATTTTAATTGGAGGGAAGATGGTTGAGAAGGACCATTGAATGACATTATTGTGTTCTTTTACAAATTCATGGAACAACTTGATAATGGTCATTGGAAGCACTATAAAGCTATTGATACTTGATGAGGTCATACATGTCTTATTCTTAGAGGAGGTGAAGTGAGAAGCTCCTAAATCCACCAATGTTGTCCTAGTTGTTCATGGAAGATCGAAGGACAGAGGAAAAGGAGAGAAAAGGGAAAATCTAATTCAAATGAAAGTCTCAAATGTTGGAATTGTGTTAAGGTCAAGCATTTTAGAAGAGATCATAAGCGAAAAAAAAAAAAAAAAGGAAAAAGAATGATGATTATGAAAAAAATTCTCAAGAGAATGGTGGAGACGCCTTTGTTGTAGAGTCTGCAATTTGTGCAAGCTAGAGTGCATGGTTAATGGAATCTAGAGCTTCATTCCATATGATTTCCCATCAACACTAGTTTTCATTGCATGAGAAATATGATGGTGGGATGGTATGTCTTGATGATGACTCCCTCTCAACATGGTTGATTGTTGTAAAGTCTTGATTAGACTCCTTGTCTTGTTGTAAAGTCTTGATTAGACTCCTTGATGACAAGGCTTGAGTTTTATGCATTACAGGTTTTAGCACGAAACCTACTATTAGTAAGAACAATTAATGATGTAGACATGTAGGTTGTTTTCTTTGACAAAGGGTGTAAGATGGTTTGATGAGCTTTGGTGCTCACTAAGAGTGTTCATGAGAGAACTTTATTACAACTTGATGCATGCACTATTCAATGTAATAGATTGTAATTTCGATAGCATAGATGTCTATAGGATCTAAACCTTCGCGATCAAAACCTTCTAAACAAGCTCTTGTTTCTAAAAACAAACTGGCAATATGAAACATAATTCTATGGTAGAAAAGTTGGGTCATAACAATGAGAAGGAATTACAAGCCTTGAAAAACAAAAACTTCATCGACGGATTGAATAGTCATTCCCTTGAATTTGATTTTCACAAGCATTGCATATAGAAAAAAACAAAATTGGGTTCAACTCTATTTAGTTCTAACAAATATACTATGTTGCTAGACTTAATTCATTTCGATGTTACTATTTGTTCTAGTCAAAATTCCTTCAATTTCTAAGGAAGAGTTGTTTTGTTACTATTGAAGAGTTGTTTTGGAAATAATAGTGTACGTTTTAACAGTATAAAATCATATTATTGAAGAGTTGTTTTGTCTTGGAAATAACCATGTACAGTGGGAAACATCCCATGTTTCAGTTAATTTAAAACAATTTTTCTGTCCTGACATAGGTGGAGTATCCACTACACAGGTGTCTCTAGTTTCCAACGTTATATACAGTTATTTTCAAAAACAATTATCTCGAGATAAATAGCATGTGTACATAAAAGCTGGTAATAACGCTCTACTTCACAACTACATTATAAGAAGTCTATTAAACAATAGCGAGAAGGAATACTGACTTACTAGTAAATGGTATTTAATTTAATATTAGATAAATTATACTTAAAGTAAAATTAGATAAATTATATTGGCGGGTTCGAAAAGGTCAATCAAATATTTCCAAAGTGATTTTTTTCAGAAAATCTACTTAAATTAACATTTCATTTAATTTTTAAAATAAAATTTAAAATTATTTTGAAGCATGTAAATGTACATTTTCCTGGTTTATAAAAAACAAGATAGTTTAATTATTAAAATAAATTAATAATTTAATATTTAAATTTAAAGATATTTAACAAGGTTGAAATCTTATTTATATACATAATAATAATAATTTTTACTATTCATCCCTAATAATAACTATCTTATTTATTAAGTTAAAAATTATATTTATCATTTTTTTCAAGATTGTTAGTATTGGCAGAGAAAAAGGTTTTTTCTCACAACATTTTTCTGGTTATTTTTAACCAAAATTTGGGGTTTCATTTGTTTAGTTTTTAGAATTCTATTGTTTTAAGGTTTTTTAGGCAGTTAAATCCAATTAAATACAAAAATGTATTTTAAACAACAAAAAATCACGTTTCTACTCGAAATTATATTGCTTTATGAAAAAACTATTTCGACTATAAATGAGATTATACTTAATTTTAAATATTAACAAATATTAACAAATAAGTATATTTTTTTACTACTATTGAAGTTTTGATTATACTTTTAGTACAATTTAAATTTTTGAGATTGCCTAATTTTAAATATTTATAAAATTTAAATTATAAAATTTTAATTATATTAAGACTTTTTTATATGGAAAATTAGTTTATTTTAAAACATTTATTTACTAAAGTAAATATTTATTTTTCTTATTTATAATCAAATAAAATATATGTAAAATCAAAACGAAAATGTGATGTCAATACATGAAAATTTCAAATAAATATGATAGATAAATCCATTTAAATTCATCCTATTATAGTCGATCGATTAGGTCTTGGTAATTTTAGGCCTTTGATTTCTTCATAGATTCATATCATTACTTCATAAATCCATATCATCTGGAGTCCCAATCCCCTGTTTCCCCAGTTAAACCAATCAGAAATGACTCCAATCCCCTGTTACCCCAGTTAAACCAATCAGAAATTTTGCAGAGTATCCCCTGTTTCCCAGTTAAACTAATCAAAATTTATGGAGTCAGAGGCTGCAATATTAAATTAGTATACATTCATCCTAATTAAAGTCGGTAGTAGATTTGGGGTTGGTATTTTTTCACCCCTCTCATCACTTCACAAATCTAAACTCTTTTCGAGTCACAAATGACAATCCCCTGTTTTCCATCAGTTTAACAAGATGAAATTATGCATGGTCCTAAATATAATTGATCTGCATTGAGTGGTTTCATTCATGTCAGGAGAGGAGCTAGTTGATGGTGTGATTGTTTATCGCTCTCAGTTATCCGAGATTAAGGTTAGAGCTTGTTTTTAACCCTACAAATTAGCTTATATGACACTATTACACTTTTATACCTTGCCATAGCCTCCTGAGCCAATCTCGTTGTCCCTGGAGAAATTGTTGGTTGCCATTTTCAATGTTTGAAACGAGAAAACTCTTATAGTTTTGAGTTTGGGAGAATCTCCACTATGTTGACTGCTTGCTGCATCCCAAGAAGCTGAATAAAATCTAACAGAAATTAGTTTATGTTTCCAACACCAATTTACATATGGAAAAAGCAGAAGAAGATTCTCAGATTCTCCAAGAATAGGATCTCATACTGAATGGGTTTGATAATTCAATGGCCTTTGCTGCTTTCTTCCTTTGCCATAACGCGTAAATGCCTACGGCAATGATGGCACAGATCAACACTGCTACATCAACTGTTATTCCAATTATTGCCCATGTATTTAGAGACGTCGACCTTTCTAAAATCAAACAGCCAGCAAAATAGTTCATACATACGTACACTACACTTTAAAAGATGCTATATTTGTCGAAAACCTGAACTAAGAGTAAAGTTACAGTTCCTCACCTCTTAAAAATGTGTAAGACGATGGTATGAAATAATACGTTCCAAATTCCTCAGGCAGTCTATATCTTTGATTGCATAAAGAAAAACCAAGATTTATGATTTTCGATGGCTCAAAAGACTTCCTTCCGGACGGTGGAAAAAGCCAGACTACTATATTCAGATACATGTTGGCATCAAACCGCATGCAACAGAGTTATACTGACTCCTTTGTCAAGTTTAATTGCGTCCATAAAGAGTTCTCTAGCTTTTGAAATCTGTTAATATTCGTCAAAGTTGAAAAGGAGGGAGCTCTTAAGACAATGGTGCCGACATATGGTATTGCACACTGACAACTCTGAGGATTAACTTTCTCTTAATCTTCAATACAGTTGGTATCGTTTCTGCAATGTGCAATATCAGTGTGGTAGGACGTATCTTGACCATCGTCATCAGGGCGGCATATGGGGCTATTTGATATGAATGTTTGGGAATCACAACTGGGTTACCTTCAAGTCTGCATGTCCAAAAAAATTAACAGATATTTACATTAATGAAATTGAAGGTGTACAACTTTGGAATAGAAGTGGATTAATATCGCATCAGATAAAAATCAGACTCGAATTGAAAAGGAGTTACCACTGACAGGTGAGTACTGCACCTGGAGACTGCACTCAAAACAAAGAAAACTCTCTCCGTACACTCTACTAATCATGAATGAAATATTACATCATTAAGTACAACAGGAAGTTGCAACCAAACTCCTAAACTCTAGGAACAAATCCTAAACTAAGGAGATACGTTACAACTTGTGTAACCATTTCTCCATTAAAACAAAATAATATTAATTATTTTCAACTCCCCCCTTAATGGAGAAAGGGATTATCCTGAACTCCAAGCATCCCTCTAAACAATTCAAACTTTACACGCCCAAGAGGCTTAGTAAAAATATCAGCCATGTTATCACAAGTTTTACAATATTCAACACATATCTCTTTTGACTGTAGTTTCTCTCGAACAAAATGAATCTGAGTATCGATATGCTTGGTATTTTTATGAAAGACTGGATTGTATGCAAGCTTGATGGTACTCTGGTTATCAGTTTTGATAATAGTTGACTCTTTATGCTCTTCTCCTGCATCATTGAGGAGTCTTCTCAACCAGATAGCTTCACATGTGGCTGCACACAATGCTTGGTACTCAGCTTCACATGAAGATAGAGCTACAGTGCTCTGCTTTTTGCTACTCCATGCTATGACCCCGGATCCAATGTTGAATGCGTAACCTGTGATAGATCTTCGATCATCCAAGTTACCTGCCCAATCGGAATCTAAAAAACCTGCTAGAATAACATCAGAAGTGTCAGTGTACAAAATGTCATAATTACTAGTACCACTAAGATACCTCAACACACTTTTTGCTGCGCCCCAATGACTTTCGAGTGGTTTTGACATGAACTGGCTCAACACACTAACAGAATATGCCAAATCTAGTCTAGTTGTAGTCAGATATATCAAACTACCAACTAGTTGTCTGTACATAGTGGCATCTACCTCTTTAGTACCATTGTCACTGCTCAACTTTAAATTTTGCTGTAATGGTGTTGCTGTTGATCTGCACTGCTCCATTCTGAGCCTTTCCAGCAAGCTTCTGGCATACTTCCCTTGAGTAAGAAAAGTTTGTCCAGAATCTTTCCATACCTCCAATCCCAAGCAATAATGAAGGTTTTCGAGATCTCTCATCTCAAACACTTGTGGCATCTACTGTTTGATTTCTTTGATCAGATTGTTAGCATTCCCTGTTATGATCATATCATCTACATACAAAGAAATCAAAATAATTTGCCTCTGTTTATTAAACTTGGTATACAGATTTGGATCATTCAAGCTCCTATGAAAGCCATGTTGTACAAAAAAATGAGTCAATTTTCTCATACCATGACCTGGGTGCCTGTTTTAAACCATAAAGTGCCTTTTTCAATTTACACACAAAATGTTCATGTCCCTTTTTCAAAAAACCTTCAGGTTGTACTAAATAAATTTCTTCCTTCAAGTCACCATTCAGAAATGCAGACTTAACATCTAGCTGGTGTAGCTGCCATTTGTGTTTTGTTGCTAAGGAAATTAGCATTTTAATGGTGTTTAATTTGGCTACAGGAGCAAAGGTGTCATCGAAATCTATTCCCTCTTGCTGTGAGTAACCCTTTACTACCAGTCTAGCTTTAAGTTTCTCTATACTCCCATCTGCATTTATTTTTGGTTTATACAGCCATTTGCATCCTATGGGGGTTTTACCTTCAGACAATTCAACCAAATCCCAAGTATGGTTTCTCTTTATTGATTCTATTTCCTCATACATTGCAGCCCTCCATGCATCATATTTACTTGCTTCCTCATAATTTGTAGGTTCTACAATGTTTACAATCTCTGACATTAATGCATAGTCTTTCAATCTAGAAGATAATTGAGTCTTCCTGCCTGATCTCCTTGGTAGGGGACGTACCTCAACTCTGTCTATTTCAGCATTTTCTGGACTTGCATCATCATTGATTACATTATCTGTTACTTCTTCTTCTTGTTTCTGCTCCTGCTCTTCATCTTCCTCACTGTTTTCTTCTATTAGCAATGGAATGTGGCAATCACTGTTAGAATCCTCCTTTCCTTCTTCAACCTGTTCATGAAATATGACATCTCTGCTTGAAAAAACCTTGTGAGTCACAGGATTAAATAACTTATATGCCTTGAACTCAGTGCCATATCCAACAAATATACATTTCAGGGCTTTGGGATCTAACTTCTTTTTATCTGCCTTAGGTATATGAGCATAAGCTTTTGACCCAGATATTCTTAAGTGACTTACTGCTGGATTCAATCCAAACAATGCTTCAAAAGGGGTTTTGAAGCCTAAACATCTAGTAGGACTCCTATTCTTTAAATATACAGTGGTGTTAATAGCTTCTGCCCAAAGACCATTTGATAGACCCTTACCTTGAAGTATGCTCCTTGCGCACTCCACAAGAGTTCTATTCTTCCGTTCTGCCACTCCATTCTGCTGTGGAGTGTGGGGCACTGTAAACTGTTGCACAATCCCATGATACTTGCAGAAATTCACGAACTCTCCCGACCTGTATTCTCCCCCTTGACCTGAGCGGAGAGTTTTTATCCTTTTTCCTGTCTGGTTTTCTACCATGGATTTAAACTCTTTAAAATACTAAAAGGCTTGACTCTTTTTACTCAGAAAGTATATCCATGAAAATCTAGTGCAATCATCTGTAAATAAGAGAAAGTAATATGCTCCTCCTAATGACCTAGTGTGCATAGGTCCGCAAATGTTTGTATGCACCAATTCTAAAATATCTCTTTCCTTTCTATTCACATGAAAAGGGAACTCTTCTCTATGCATTTTCCCTAATGCACATCCATCACAATCCAGCTTAACATTATGGAAAATAGGGAGTCCATCAACCATACCTTTTCTCTGAAGTAGGATGAGATCTTGCAGATTAAGATGGCCAAATCTTTGATGCCAGAGATCTTCGGGTGTCAATCCAGCTGCAACCATTGCTTGTTGTGGCATACTCTTCACATCGAGTCTGTATAAGTTCCCCACGCACACTCCTGTTGCAACTGTTTCCATCTGGCTATCCTTAATGACACAGTTAGTCTTAAAGAATTGAACTTGCATGTCCTGATCAGTAATCATTGAGACAGAGACCAAATTTTTCTTAATTCCTGGAACATACAATACATTTTTAAGATGTCTAATGTCACCGCTAGGTAACTTTACAGGAATGTCACCATATCCTTTGATCTCATATCCAGTATCATCTCCTAAATAGATTTTCGACCCACATGAAGTTTCTTCAAGAAATTCAAACCAATCCTTCTTACTAGTCATATGTGAGGATGCGCCAAAATCGACATACCATATGTCGTCCTCACCTCCCTTTGAAGCTGAAAGAGCACAATCGACTATAAATAGTCGAAGTTCGTGGCTATGGTCCTCTTCTTCCTTAACAAAGTAACCCTTATGTTTTCTCTGTTTGTTTCTTCCTTCGTCTGCCTGCCTCTTATAACAATCTTTAATCTGATGACCAGGTTTTCCACAGTAAAAACATTTTTTGCTGAGAAAATTATTAGCAGACATACCTTTAAATGGTTTCTTCTGAAATGTGTTGGCACCTTTCTGTTGTTGCTGCTATGGTTTCTAATGATGCGTCCCTCTATACTGTCTCGTTTTTTCCATCAGAGCAAGGTCATTGATATTTGATTTTAAATTTTGTTGCCACTCTTCTTCCTGTAGCAGAATCCTTGACAGCTCTTTAAACGCAGTGGCTTCCTCCCTTGCTGACAGCCCTGAGATGAACACCTGGTATTCATTAGTCATTTCGTTCAACGTGATCATGACCAGATCTGAATCAGAAACTTTCTCTCCGATATCTCCCAATCTGTCCTTCAGGTCTTTGACTCTAGCAATGAATCCAACAATCGACTCATTCTCCTCCATCTTTTGTGCAAACAGGTTGCCTTTAAGTGACAAGACACAGTTTGTATTCTGTGTCTGGTATAGGTTTGTGAATGTCGTCCAAATGTCAGTGGACGATTTACAGTCTCTAATATCTGGGATAACATTGTCCTTGATAAACATCTTCAATATGACCTTCGCTTTTGTCTCCCTTTTATCCCAAGCTTGCTCTTGTGCAGCTGATCCTGGTCTCAGCTCATTTCCTATAACGATCAACCACGCATTTTCACTTTCAAGTAAAGTCTGCATCTTGAATTTCCAGTTGGTGAAATTTGATCCATCGATTTTGCCAGACTGGTGGAGATATGATTCTATACTGTTATCCATATTAGACTGATGAAATTTCTGATCCTCTGATGAATAAGTCTATCCAACTGAACACTAAAAAAAAGTCACCACATACCAGATCCGAACCTTTGTTTTGCTAAAAAAAAATAAAAATTGTACCTTCAATGAGCCACCACTGGGCAAGTCTGATTTGCTGCCACCGAACAGATCAGGAACTCCAATGCGCCACCACCAGGCAAATCTGATCTGCTACCACCGAATAGATTAGGAACTTCTAATGTGCTACCACTGGGAAAATCCAATCTGCTGCCACTGAACAGATCAAGAGCTCCAATGCGGCACCACCGGGCAAATCCGATCTGCTACCACCAAATAGATCTGAAATTTGAAAGTGCCACCACCGGGCAAGGCAGATCCGCAAAAATTACAGATTTTCCAAAGAGAAAGAGGCTGGCACTTCCTGACGGTGAAAAGCCCGCGCCAAAAACAAAATCGATGCGTCTTTCGAAATTGGCGCGATTAAGGATTACTTTTCCACGCCAATATCAATTCTTGGCACATTGGCGCGATTATCACTCTCAAACCCATGCCAAATGGCGCAAATGTTCCATAAAAAGCCGTGCCAGCCCTTCTTTTCGCTCAAAAATGGTGCGACTGTTCGCGACAAAACTGCGCCAACCCTTTCTTGCGCTCAGAGATGATCAGTCATTTGAGACCTCCGCTTCAAGTGTTACTTCAGTCCGCCTGATTCTATGAAGCTTCTATATACACCATCGCCACTACAGTTCTGTACAAAGATGCATCCTAAAAAAAATAAGGCTGTCCCTACTCTGCGCTCTGATACCAAGACAAAAATCAGACTTGAATTAAAAAGGAGTTACAGCTCACAGGTGAGTATTGCACCTGGAGACTGTACTCAAAACAAAGAGAACTCTCTCTGTTCACTCTACTATTCATGAATGAAAGATTACATCATTAAGTACAACAGGAAGTTGCAACCAAACTCCTAAACTCTAGGAACAAATCCTAAACTAAGGAGATACGTTACAACTTGTGTAATCATTTCTCCATTAATACAAAATAATATTAATTATTTTCAACTTTGTGTCTCCCTCCTGCAAGTGTATTTTAAATTTAATTTTCGCACAAATCCTCTGACTTTGGCCTCAACTTGGTGTGCCTCGCAATTTGAGTTAGATTTTCAAGTCTATATTGGAGTTGTCATTGAAGAATTTCTTATTTTTTAAATTAATTTCCATTTTTTAAAGTATGAGAAATGATAGAATGCTTAAGATTGAATGGTTCGAGAAAGAATGATATCAAGGGATTATTCCAGTCCCAAAAGAGATAAGTGTAAAATTCCAAAATATAATTCATGGTTAAAAAATTCCAAAAGGCGAAGAACGCTAATGATTAGATTTACCTTCTGTCTGATTGCGCAATCAATTGTTTCGATTTACATATGTTAATCACATAAATGGGCATTTTCCTATCTCATTTCGTATTCTCAGTTTAATAAATAAATAAAATCACATTCTATATGTCCTTGTGTCGGTCTTTTCACTCTAACTACAATTCGATTTCATTTCCATTGTTTGGTTTGGTGTGCATCGTTTCGATTTAACAAGGTTTTCCAATTCAGTTACGAGTGTGGATTTAATGTAATGCCAGGTGCACGGTTTATCTTGCTTCAATTTAACTTAATGCTCAATTGCATCCCAACCTTCAATTTTATTTCCACATGTACGAATAACTTTGAGGTTTAATTTAATTACCAACTAATCAACTCAAGTTTGGATTTCAGGTTTAAAGACTGGGATTAATGGAGAAATCTAGTTTTTTTTGGATTAATGTATTTAAGTGTTTGTTGTTGTATTTTATGATTGGGATTTTCTATTTAGGTTTTAGATTTTATTATTTAATTAGTGATTCAAACCATCCAACTAATATATTATTTTATAGGTAAAAGATTTTTGATTGAATGAAGTTTGTTGAGTGTTAAACATTCTCCGTGTGAATATTGACTCACTAAAGTTTGACTCACCTCGAGAGCGTCTTGATTTTATTTCATGCTTTGTCTCCTTTAATTTTAATTTGGTATTAGAGCAAGGCTCATGCTCGGTTTCGGTTTGTGAGAGTGGGGAGTTGTAGCAGATACGGTGTAGGACCACTGGCATGGAGATCTCTTGTCATATTTGGATCATTGCAAAACCCCATCAGTGACAGAAGTGTATGAATACAGAGTAAGGAAGTGCATTGGATCACCGATTGGAGTTGTGAGTATAGTGTGCCAAAAACCCATGTGGATGTGGGTGTAATAAAGCAAAAGGGAAACAAGCGAGAGGCATGAGGTTGTCTACATCTTAGAGGCTTGATCGAAATCTGGATTGTGAGTGGGGGCATGAACTGACATCGTAGATCCTACAATCTTGTCATTGAATATTGTCAAGAGTGAAGTTGCAAGTGTGAAATTCATCAAAATTGTTCCGGAATCAAGAAGTTTTTTGTGATTAAAATCATTGAAGGATTCATTGCTAGTGTGCTTTGTCAAGCTGTGTCAAGTAGAAGTGGAGGAGATTGAGCCAAGCATCGGTGAACCACTACAGGAGAATGAGAAGGACTTGTGTTAGTGCGGCAAGCTCAGGGCCGACTTAGGTGAAGTTGCATGTAATTGACTCCATGTTGAGGCTGATTGTGAAGGTGGAATTGATTCTTGGAGGCTGTATGAAGGTCGATTCGAAAGAGGAGGATTCATTGTTTTTTAAGCCTGGAGTCAAATGTTGTTTCCTATGCGTCGAGCCGATGGAGAGAGCCGAGTGTCTGTGGTGTTACACAACCTATCAATCGGATATGCCCAATTGTGTTTACGGGAAAACTAGTGTCCATTTAGAGATGCTAGTCCCACTAAGACGAGTAGCTATCTTAGAAACAAATAAGCCAAAGCAACTTGTGTTTTCCTTTATGAGAGATAGATGAGAGAGAAGCAAAGAGTACCAACCTCAGTCTTTCGCTTGGCTCCTTGCTCGTTTCTTCTCTCCTTTGATAGAGCTTTCGCCACTCTTTTCTCACTTGTCCTGCTTCAAAGAACACCTGTAGAGTCAAAGCAATAGAATACAATCAAAGCATAGAGATCTATAACCATAAAAAATATAGAATCAGATGTACATTAACCATACAAATGCATACACAAAAGATTCAAAGATATACAAGTATATGGAGGAAAAATCAAATAGCTTTACTGATAGAAGTAGTAGAAGAGAGGATTACAACCCAGCTGTCTGATCCAATGCCATCCTCCCAGCATGAAAGCCCTCTTCACCTCATGAAAAGACTAGATAACCCAACAATACAATGGTTTACGAATAAAACCAACAACAATTCCTTACAAAATACAAAATTCCAACCTTTGGATCTCTAGGATGAGGGATCCATATATAGATATTTGTAGGGAGGTGAGTCAGCTTCTGGGATTTGGAATAGTGTCATTTGTCTAATAGTTCTTGGTTCCACTTGGATATTTCAAGATCTTTTACTCATCCCTGGGCGAATTCAGAGAGGCAAGTGTCAAATGAGCAGTTTCTAGAAGATTCTCTAGGTTTCCATCTAGCAAACTACCTCTGCCATTTGTCTGCTCCTATTAATTGTACCCTACATAAGGGCTTCTTAGTATGAATCACACCCTCTGTGTGTAACCAGTGAGATGCATCGCACCCTTAGCATGGAGCAGCCTGTATGGTCTAGTTTTGACTAGTTCTGAGCAGTTTTTCAGGGAGAACTTCTAGGAAATGATGTAATCAGTTGACCTTGTTCCTTTAGGGTATGAAACAACACTTTTATGGATTTAGAAGCCCTTGGTTTATGTACATATGTGATTGGGGTTGCAGTGCCCAAATATGTCTATAACAATTGCCCCCTAAAGCATGAGGTCGTAAATATTCTGATGTTAAGTGAAATGCTTTATCATGAGGATATGAGGTTTTTCAAACTGGAAGGTGACCTATAATATGATACAATACAATAAATTATCTTCATAATATTTTCATGATCTAGCTGAGGTGGGCATTCCCATGCTCAACTTTATAAATTCATTTTCATGTACATAGGACAGACAATTGTCTGTGTGGTATATTGATGATTCTGGTAGAGTCATCATCCCTTAGGATGATTATCTGTGTAGCTATGGAGTGCACTTGATGTCTCTATTTTCCTGAATATATCACAGCTCAGATGGATGAAACTAGATCTGAGGTCTTCAAACTTGTTCAATCTTCAGCCGAAGTACAAGTCGATCCATGTGAAAACATGTTCTGATGTCAAACATGGAAAGACATTGCCTGATTACCAGCCAATGAAGTATGATTCACGTGGTGTGAATACATGAGTGGATGTCGAACACCATGCAAAATCTTTCGGTCGAAGGCCATTGATGTAAACCTGTCGCCGGAACTGAGAAACTTGCCATTGAGGCATGCAAGCTTCAAAGTACTGAAAGGGTTGTTCCTAGGTCAACTTCTTGGATAATGAGCTGATGTCTATAAGAAGTGATCCATCATAGGAGGGCCTTAATTAATCCCATATCTATGACATGAAACGAAGAAAATGATTTTGTGGAGGTGAAAATGATCTGATGATACAAGGTTCAGGGTGTCGGTCTTGAAAACTGGAGCGTGAAGGTATTGCAGTGGATGAGGCATTAGCTAGGTTGGTGAATTCTCTGAGCGAATTCTCTTGAACATATTGGCGACACTGAAATGGATTGGTAGCGTTAACCCCAAAAATGGATGGTACGAAGGACCAATGGTGAAATGACCGGTGATAACCCAACCCGACTCAATCATGGTGATGGAGTGAAAGTGTCATGTTCAAGAGCAACCTACTACTAATAAATTTCTTCAATTTTTCTTCCCAATTTTTCCCCAGTCATTTCTGACCAGCAGCTCTTTATTTTTCTCAAGTTTGAGGAGGATAACATATGCTTGTTCTATAATTTTCCCTTCGGGCAAACCTGTTGCTATGTTTTAGTGAGCCTAGCGACAGTGAAACTCGCTCTTGTCTGTATTGGACAAGTTTGTCACTATTGTTTTAAGGAGTTTAACGACAAATATAACTCGGTCCTTTTCAGTTTTATAGAGTCTAAAAAGAGATGGAAAGGAAACTCCAATATTCATTTTTCGTAGTATAATCCCTTAAGTCTAAAAAAGTATAAAATAATACGAAATGGATGACTTTTCTGATCACTTTAGCGAGTCGGAAAAGACAAGCGCTCGATCTTTTCATGTAATGATTGCTCAGGTCTAAAAATATTAAAGTACAAGAGGGATGGCACTTCCAATCACTTTAACAAGTAGGAGAGGCCAATTTCTCACCCATATCTTTATATTTTACAAGTCTAAAAAGAGCTTAAAAGAGACTTGTTTTTCGAGGAACGAGTGATATTTTTGGGTAGCGGCTGGCTCCAGGTAAGTTTGGAACTTTTCAATCACGGTAGTGTAAAGAAGGTGACTAACAGAATCACTCGTCACAATTGTTCCTCAAAATGGTAAACAATCAAGTGGAGGCGTATGATTGGCTAAAAAGTGGAGGTGATGGTAAGAACACAACCAACGCGCAAAAGCTGATAGTAATGCGATCACAAAGGTTATTTACCGAAAGATGGGTTCATTTCTTAATGAGCTTGAACTCTGGGGGAAAATATGCTCATTGATAGGTTTATTTTTTAACGAGGTTGAACTTCGCGTATACTTGCTCATACCAGTCGTATAATAAGGATGTCTCTCATTAGTAGGTTCATTTTTTAGGAAGCTTGCCCCATGTGAAACTTTACTCCGAGGCCTTTTGTATGCAAGCTAGGAACATTCAACTACTGTCCTAAGGGTTAGTGAACTACTGAGGTTAGGTAGGATATTTTGTAGAAACATCTCCTTTACTTTGTCGGTGCCATTTGGCCCTTGTAAAGGTGAGTGGTTGACCAGAACAATAGTCTAACTTAAGCAGTTGAAGTTAGTAAAAAATATGGGGTTAGAGTTACGTTGGTTGCTTTTCACTTGTGTAAAAAAGGGTTGCATGCCCCCAGGTATAAAGAAAAGCAGAGTTTCCAGGTTACCATATGGAAGTTCTTGCATATGGAAGTTCTTGCATTTGCAAGATTATTTTGTCCACATAGCAGCCAAAACACTTCCTTAGCTTTGTCCATCAAAATAGACAAAGGTGAATGGTGGGATATTCCAGTCACATAACCTTTGATAAGGGAATCTTATTCTAGACTGATCCTATTTTCCTAAACGGATGGGTGTGTCAGACTAGTCATATATACTATGCGGAAACCTATCATTTACCCAGGGTTTTCTTGCCGAAGTAGGCCAGGGCGCCTGCCCCGTGGGTTTCGTCACATTCACCGAATCACTCATGATCATCAGGTTGATGGACTGGAGGTTGATGAGATATTCCTTGTGCAAAAAGACCAGTTAGGGATGGCATTTTACTAGTAGCCGTGTTTGAATTGGGAAATGAAAGCTAGTCAACGAGCTGGACTATTCTGCCTTCATACAGGAAACACATCACTCAAAAGAGTGAGGAAACAATAACTCCCATCCTATAAATGTAGTCATGCCTAAGGAGTAGATTGTAATCTAGAGGCCCTTGGACTACCATCACATTTAGATGAATGGTTTTCCTTCTCAAAGTTATAGGAAAATTTGGAAGGATCCCTAACGGTCAACTGGTTCCTTTGTTGAAGCCTGATAGGTTTCGAATCTTAGGTAGAAGCGATGGCGAACCAAGCACTTTCCAAGTAGTTGAGGAAAGGATACTCACAAAAGTCCCTTCATCTATGATAGTGCCAACCATGATCATTCTGTAAGCTTGCACTATGATTCAGAATGACACATTAGATGGTAGGAGGGGTCTCACTAGTAGATTCCAATCAAAGGAAATGACTAGATTGCTCTGAGGAGGGACCGAATAGAAGACTGGATGAATCTCTTGAACTGAGGAACTTCCTTCCTATGGTAAAGGGATGGGTAGATTTCCCCCATGTTCATCGGATTCTATGTTAACAAAACGAATTTGAACGGCGTCGTTCTCATTCTCTTTGGTGACTGTATCATCTGAAGATGGACCTTCTGAAGATAAGACTTGTTTTATGAATCTTAGGAGGTATGGGGCAACGGGTCAACTGCTACCTTGACCTGTTGAATTTGGTCCAGTGTGGACTCAAAGGGTTTATCTTCAATGGTAGGCATTTCGACCGACAATAGAGATATGTCAGTTGAATTTTCAACTAGTGATGGACTTGGCAAGAGTTTATTATATCCAGGTGGAATTCGCTGTGGTGAAGTAGGACAATTATCCAAGACACTTTTAGCTTCATCCAATAAAGGAAAATGGTGGAGGGCATGATTGCCTTCACACAACCTACAAGGAAATTTAGGTCTTCCTTTCTGTCCATTGACTTCGTTTTCACTAGTTGATGGTGTACTCTCAACATGATCAATAGAGGTTGAAGACACCGGATTGTGCAAGCAGGGAGACCAGTCCCTTAGGATCTGTGGGATGTAAGAACAATATCGATGATAGTGGTCTCTCTTGAAAATGACATATGGAGATTTAGGTTTGGATGGTGCAGCGTGTGAATTTTCGCCAGCTGATACATGGTTGCCCCCTTTCGCCGTTGGCTTCTTCTTGTTCTTCTCCTTCCCTTTCTTCTTCTTCTCATTTACTTGGTTTTTAGTGTTACTAGTTTCACCAAGCGAAGAGGAAGAAGGAGAGGGAGAAATAAATGAAGTAAAAGGTAGGGGAGCAACTCTAGTATCATCTAGTTGCCGATTTGATTGCTCAGGAATTACGGTGTTTTGAATGACAGTGGTCGAGAAAAGCCATACTGGTAGGCCAATTGTCAATCCTAGAAGGGACAATATAGCCATGTATGGAGCACCAATATCTCCCCAAGAAGAGAAAGGACTACAATTTCCCCCAAGGGGAAATCCTTCATTGGTGGACTCCATTTTCTTAACCTAAGACCAACAAGGGAATAGTGATTTTATTCTGATTAAAATAAATTTTATGAAACTTTGACACAACTTGCTTTTTCAATTTTTAAGAGTCGAGAAAAAGCTAAAGATGACTATAGTCACCTTTGATTTTTAATGAGCCTGAAGTGACAAGTGCTCAGATGGACCTTTTATTTTAAGGAGTCTGAAAAGGAACGAAAGTGACTACTCTAGAAGTCTAGATAGAGGGATTACCAAATTAATCACAAAACTACAATATAATTTTACGTATGGTAGTCAATCTTCCCGAATGCTGTGTTCAGTGCATTGTGATCGACAGGGTAGGAGACATGGCTTCCTAAGGATAAAGGATGTAGCCTATTTTGGTCTCCCAATATATACTCGATGGTACGTGGGAGCACAAGTCTGTACTGGTACTTGTCGTATCAAAGAGGAGGAATCACCCAACCTACGATGAAAATGATAGTTACCAGGCTTTACGACACCAGAATACGTCTCTAGCCTAGACTTCTAGATGTTGTGCATTAGGTTCCAAAGTGTTTTTATGTTCATTGAGGTTTATTTTACAGTTGATCTTTCTTAAGAAGTTTTCCTTTCAAGGTTCATTATGCAATGTAGATATACAATTCCTAAATATGTAATCTAAGATGATAAACAATCGTTTACTTTCTTTTAGCAATTAAAATCCTAGCTACTAAGGAAAGAAGAGTAATATTCTTTCAACATAGAGCAGAGAGCACACACTAAATGCACTTTTCCTAAATAGATTTCTCATGCAGTCTAAATGCAAATGCACATGCATGTATTTTATTTTCAGTTTCTTTAATGTGAGAATGACAAAAAGAAAACTAAGTACAGATCTAAATTACTTTTCTTCAAAGTGACACTTTCAAAAATGAAAGGAAGACTATGACGACACTTTCAATTTCGAAAGGAAAACTATTTTTGACACTTCAAAGAATTGAGAACTCAAATCAAATACAATGGAAAAAGTGTAATTGGCTATCTAAATAAGGAAGACTTTATGATACTCTTTTCTTGACTGAAAATGACAGTTGGGACACTTTCAAATCAAAATACGACAGTTCGATTAAGCTACTATTTGCAAAGGAGGACTGTAAATGATGAAAAATACATTAAAAAAAATTACAATTCCTTATCAATGGAGGCTGAATAATGTAAAGGAATAAGGTTTAAACAGTGATATATTGATCATAGATAGCAAAACTACTGAATAGCGCTGAAAACAATGAAGAAAAACCAAAATCTAGAGGTAGAAACAATCTCACTCATTCATTGCACCTGTCCTTAAGGGAAACAAGGATACATCTCACCTGTAGCACACGGGAGGTGCAATGCATCCAGACTGCCAATGAGAGATAGTGCAATGGTTCAGGGATGAGACTGAGCTCGACTTTCACTCACAATTTGCAGCTAAGTTCAGGGATTTAGGTCGAGCTTATGATAGGCAGTAAACACAAAGTATAGGGGCTGATCTAATGAGGTTATTGAGCTACCAACAGGGCTCTTAGGATGTTTGCAAATTAGATGTTTAGTTCATAAACCAACCCAAAGATTGACTGAAGCAGTGTTGATATACTTTGCAGTTGCACAGCAAAAACAGTTTGAAGGCTAGTTGGCTTAACTTCAGGCTCCATCTGTAGTTTATAAAGCAAACAACAAGGAAAAACAAACAAACTATTCACTCTCCAATGGGGTCACCATTTTGTTTACGGGAAAACTACTGTCCATTCAGAGCTACTAGTCCCACTAAGACGGGTAGTTATCTTAGAAACAAATAAACCAAAGCAACTTGTGTTTTCCTTTATGAGAGATAGATGAGAGAGAAGCAGAGAGTACCAACCTCAGTCTTTTGCTTGGCTCCTTTCTCGTTTCCTCTCTCCTTTGATAGAGCTTTCGCCACTCTTTTCTCACTTGTCTCGCTCTAAAGAACACATGTAGAGTCAAAGAAGTAGAATACCATCAAAGCATAGAGATCTATAACCATAAACAATATAGGATCAAATGTACATTAACCATACAAATGCATACACAAATACAATATTGAGAGATATACAAGTATATGGAGGAAAAATCAAATAACTTTATTGATAAAAGTAGTAGAAGAGAGGATTACAACCCAACTTTCTAATCCACCACCATCCTCCCGGCATGAAAGCCCTCTTCACCTCATGAAAAGACTAGATCACCCAACAATACAATGCTTTACAGAGAAACCAATAACACTTCCTTACAAAATACAAAATTCTAGCCTTTGGATCTCTAGGATGAGGGATCCATATATAGATATTTGTAGGGGGTAAGTCAGCTTCTGGGATTTTCATTAGTGTCATTTCTCTAATAGTTCTTGGTTCCACTTGGAGAATTCATGATCTCTTACTCATCCCTAGACGAATTCAAAGAGGCAAGTGTCAAATGAGTAGTTTCTAGAAGATTCTCTGGATTTCCACCTAGCAAACTGCCTTTCCCATTTGTCTACTCTCGCTCATTTCACCCTACAGAAGGGCTTTTTAGTATGCATCGCACACTCTATGTGTAATAGGTGAGATACATTGTACCCTTAGCATGGTGCAGTCTGTATGGTCCATTTTTGAATAGTTCTGAGCAGTTTTTCAGGGAAGACTTCTGGGAAATGATGTAATCAGTTGACCTTGTTCCTTTAGGGTATGAAGAAATTCTTTTACTTATTTATAAGAACTTGGTTTATGGAAATATTTGATTACGGTTGCAGTGCCCAAATATGTCTATAACAAATTGTTCCAACAATTACCAGTTGAAGACGACTGAGCCTGTGTGCTTTGAGCATGTGTGCTTTGAGGTTTGTTGAAAGTCTATGAATTAGTTGCCCTTGTGTTGTATTGTTGTTGACCTCTCAGGATTCATGGAAAGGGACATGAACATGAACATGAACATGTTAATATTTGTGGTGCAGATTTAAGTGCAAAAATGTTGGTTGTGGATTAACATTGTTAAGACACACAGGATCAACATTTGGTTTTGTTGACGATGCTGGACCTGCAGGGGATCTCCTTGGTATGAAGTCCCAGCTAGCCCAGATATTGTTTGATGTAGGAGTCTCATCCGGTATGATGACTTGGTTTCCATTATCTTAAATGTTTTCTTTAGCTCTTGCTTGTCAGCACATGAGAGTGGTATGATTTCTCTTCGAATAAGGAGTTTCGCATGCTTGTTGAATGCTAGTGTTACTTGTGTCAAGGTTCTTTCACTGTAGAGGAAGAGGGTGGAAGTGAGTCTCCCGTTAGAAGGGAAAATTCCCAACTCTGTTAGAGACACACAACACAAAAGGACATGTGCAGCTTTTGGTGGAGCAGTCCACACAGATGCGGTAGACACACACATAAGAAGGGATAATGTGCACAACACTCAACAAAGTAGTCTGCGTAAGCGTGACAGTCATTATAGCAAGTTTATGGAAAGGTTATGTCTAATTTCTAGTGAGGCAGCCCACGCGGACAGGACATCATTAACAACTTATACAACATATTTTCATAAACATATGTATTAGAACAACCGAAAGAGTTCAACTATTTTAACACAGGTTAAAGCAACATGCATTACAAGTGTTCCAAGATTAGTCATACAAAAAATTACAATGCATGTGTGAAAATGTGTTGGCATGTCATGAGGCTTCTGAATTAAGAAAAAGTTCCAAAAAACATCAATACACCATACATCACTGATCGCTTGAGAGGGGTGTTGGAGCCATTACTCACTCCTGAAAGAAAATATTTCAGACTTTCAAGGCTATGTGGGAGGATCCAAGGTGAAAAGTCTTTTGCGTGTACAAATGAGGGGTGTTTATAGCCAAGGGTAAAACTGGCCCTTGTGACTGTTTGACTTCCATCATGACTGTTTGACTTATTTTACTCTTTGACTTTACATGACTCTTAATATTACATATGGGTCTCTTTAACTCCCACATTACATTACATCGATTTACAATAGTATGTCCGATAGTAGTGATATCATCGAGATGACTCATGACATGAGTCGACACGACTGTGCTGGTATGTTCATGCTGCTACTGGTGTGCGTGTCGAGCTGCAGCACTGTTGAGTGATGTATTTCCTCTTGGTGTATCATAGCTTCACCTCTGCATGGCAACGTGTGTGGAGTCTTCGATGGTCATGGTTTTCATTTGATGTCACATGTGCACGTCTCTCCTTTGCTTGTAGTTTGGAAAGCTTTCCATAATCGTTCGTTCACAAACAATTCTCGTCACATGCATCCTACATTTTTCTATTTTCAAATAAATCTCCTTGCGTGTGCTCTCCGTGTTCATCCCATTCATTGTCACATCATGTCTTATCCATGTACCTGTATCTTTAGTCACTCATGACGAGACGAAATCAAATCCATAAAGCTCCTAGTCTACCATGATGCATTGTCGTGCACTTTCAGATGTAGGTAATGAGGAGAGAGGACAAGGCTATGAAACTACGCAAGGAATATTTCAAGCTAGGATACGGTCTCTGGGAACCGATGGTGAAAATTGCACAGAAGTCACTAGGAGACTGAGATGGACAATCTAGATTAGCAGTGATTGTCTACAAGATCTAGCTGGCTGGAGGGAATGTCTACACAATTTCTTGAGGGAAGCAGTGTAGGTAGCAGAGGGGGGTTGGTAGCAAGAACTGTGCAATTCCTTCAAGGATATGGCAGCAGGTTACAGGAGGCTTGCTACGAAAAAATGTTCAAATTTTTTAGGGAGATGGCAACAGGTTGTGGGACTACCGGTGACAAAAACTACACAATTGTTGGGAGGCTGGCTTGTTGAACATCTCTGTGCAGTTTTTGAGCTGAGTGGGATTTTGGGTAGCTAAGGGACTGCTCATGAAATCTGCATAGTTTTATGGGTGATAAGCAGGCCAACTGACTAGGTGGTTGGCTAGAAAAGATGCACAATTTTTTCAGGGAGACAGTGATGGACATTGGGTGTTTGTCCAACATGTCTATGTAGTTTCTTCAGTTAGTGGAGCGGGAATGCTTGGAAAATTTTGTGAAATTTTTGAGGGAGTGATTCCTGGGGTCACTACCCAGTCAAACTCTTCAATTGAACATCTAGAGTCTTGGTTGATGTCCTTGTGGGCAGTGTAGATTGAAATGGCTTGCTAGGAAACTTCCACGTTGTTCTGGGTGACAGTCAGTAGAGTCGATTCTAGGGTGGTGGTCTAGCTATTGGATGGTGAAACGGTCATCAGAAATTCAACAAAATGACTAAGTGTGTGAATGAGTGAACTTGTGCATACACGAACTTTTCAACACATACTCAACATGACTCAATGAATATACACCTCAAACCATCAAGATAACATATATTTAGTACAGTGACTGACTGATGGTGCAAGCGACAAACGCAAAACTTGTGATAGATTGTTGAACGACCACGACAATGCTTGTGTGATAGTGCATACAACTTCATGTGTGAGTGCGAGAGATGTTTACATAGTGAATACAATTTGTGTAGATGAAGCGGGGCTTTGTGTGTGGCAAGAACATGACTGCAAGCATGATCTTGTGACCAACATGAAAAGGAGATGTATGTTGAAAGATCAAGCATGGAGGGTGAAAAGACTCACTACAAGCTCACTGGATGAGCCTGAGTGCCTGCAAACATCAAGGAAAAACCCAAGAAAGGCTCTGAAATTTGATGCAGGACAAAATTTTGGAGGGTGTTGCAGCCGCGACAACACTTGGTGACACACTTGTTGAATTTCAAATTCTTTGTTTTGGTCCATTTATAGCACAAGACCCTGGTCTTTCAGGGAGTATTGAATCATTGTGTGGGTTACTTCAGCTTCTCCTCTTACTCCATGGACATACATGGTTCACCGTTCTCCAACTTAGTCGAACACAACAACAAGTTTCAACTTGATCACAACATTTTGAAATCGGAAAGGGTAGTTTGGCTAGCAAGCTAAAAAAATTCAGAGTATATGTTTTCATCTCTGGTGTTGCTCCACTCCCACCATGCTTAGATAGCACCCCAGTGGAGTCACGCAGGACCACATTGATCCACTACCAGCAAGCCTGGTCAATACTCCGGTGGAGTTGCATTATTCACCTCTTTGCGCATGAAACCTTTCTCTTCCTTCACCTTTGTAATTTTTTTAAGAGGACTGTGAATAGGCCCTTATTTATTTTTTGGGGGGAAGAGGGATCCTGAATTATAGAGATTCGAAGAGGTTGTTCCTTCAGATAAGCATGTATGACCTCTGATATAGGTTTTTTCGTTTATATTTTCCCCTTCTCTGTTTCTACTAGTTGGATGAGCTTGATCACATACAGCAGAAGGCTGAGTATATGCATGGGTTTTCCCAATGTGGACATAGGTTCATGGTTAGACCCAAGCTACCCTTGCATGTGGATCATATTCTCCATCAAGACTTCATCAGCTGAAGGTTACAACCAAGCACAAAGAATACGAACTTAGGACAAGCTAAGTGTTGTAGTGTCGCAAGACTCTTTAGATCTCAACCACATACTCATTCAAAAGCCAAAACTCAGTAATGGTAGCACTTATTTACAAAGACCAAAAATAGCAGGATACTAAAAAACAACAAAAATGAAATAGAAATAGTAAGCAAAGCAAAAAAGCAAAAAAATCAACAATAAATAGATTATGTACATAGTGCAGGGCGTAGCTGTGGTTTAATAAAAATAATATTTGTGATCTTGGCCATTGTCAGAAAGGTTGTCAATCCTCCCGTCAAGTGATTGCCAATGGTATGTGTGTGGGCCAAGATTCTCATGGACAGTTTACAAACCAATCCACAAGGACTAGAACTTTGTATGCTTGCCTTTGTCTTCATGGGGTTTATCCCATTTCAAGACTAAGTCACCAACATCGAAGTTAGCTTTCTATTCATACTTCTTGGCAAACCATCTCTTGATACAGTTCTAGTGGAGTGTAAACTTTTATTTTTCTTTCATCCTTTCTTCCTGCAGCTTGTTAAGCATATCCATCCTACGCTGAACTAGCAGACACAACTTTCCTTAGGATTCTTGATACAACTGAAGTGAATGGAAGTAGATATTGGGCGATAGGATGGATTCTTTCCCATAGACCAGGAAGTATGGCGAGGTGTTCAGAGAAGGTTTGGGTGATACATAGTCAACCCATAAGCAATTCGTCAAGGCAGAGTGCCAGTTATGCTACTCAAAGTAAATAGTATTTTTTATTATACAGATAAGGTTTTTGTTTCTAGATTCTACGAGACCATATCCCTGCAGGTAGTAGTTAGATGAGTGCTTCAGCACAATACCATTTTGCAATGAAAAATCATGAAGCTTTAAAGATGAAAAGTATGTTTCATTTTCAAACACAAGTGATATCTGTATGCCAAAGAATGAGATGATGTTATGTTGGAGGAAGTTGATGACTTCCTAGTCATTCACTTGTCTGAGCAGAACTGCTTCTCTCCATAGCGTGAAGTAATCAGTCGCTATCAAAATTTAGTAGCGATGTTTTCACGAATGTGGGAAAATTTCCCTGATGATGTCTAGGCCCCATTGTTGGAATGGTTTAGTCACTACAACAAGGTGTAGTGGGGCTGCTAACCTTTGTGTTCTATCAGTGCATCACTGACGGACTGGGCACTTATAGGCGTAGGCGTGTG
Organism: Pinus taeda; assembly: GCA_000404065.3. Lineage (NCBI taxonomy): Eukaryota > Viridiplantae > Streptophyta > Pinopsida > Pinales > Pinaceae > Pinus > Pinus taeda. Next base: position 75,323 of record APFE031711050.1, read on the forward strand.
CCTCCTTGAATAATATGGACCGGTAGAAACTAGCTCGCATAACTTTGTGTGAAATGGTATTTCTTGCAAAGTGACCCCGGCTAGCCTCTCTTGCAGATATTGCAAAAATTTCTCTAATTCATGTGCCTCCAGGAACCTAAGCAAGATTTCGTTATTGTTCTTTCAGTAAAGTACTCCAGGCACCAAGTAGTGGGCTAAAGCTTTGAGGTTCAGTGACCTCTTCTGTCTCATGGATAAGTGAGAGGGTATGGTGTCATGCTCAAGGTACTGGCACATATCTTCGTACCAAGAGTTTCTGTTTCTAGTGGGTGGTGCTCACCCTACATCATACATTTCAATTTCCTACTCCCAACTAGCAATATTTGCTTCTTCCTCTTGTGCATGTACCGCCTCATCTGTGAGTCTGCAAAGACCATGACCCTTGACTGTGTGAATTGGCTTGATGTCAAGATCATACTCTTGTAAGCCTATCATCAAGTTTGCACATCATTCACCTAACTCTTGTTGTATGAGCAGTGAGTAGACTATTGGTTGAGGCACATACACTATGTAATGGTTATTTAGGAAGTAGGGTCTAAAGTGTTTCACCGCCTTGTATACTGAATATGCTTGTTTTTCAATGGTGGGGTATTTGAGTTTGAGTCCTTGCATTCTTTCACTCATGAAGGAGATGGGATGTTCGTCATTCATCTCATCCTTTTGAGTGAGCACTGAACAAGCAAGTTGTCAGAGGGGAAGGTGTATAGGCGAAGGTCTTTGTTGAAATATGGATTGTAGAGTGTAGGTGCTTCTATAATAGCCTGTGTGATATGGGTGAATACATACTTTTCCCTCTTTCCCTAGCTGTAGACTACATCCTTCTTGATCATGTTTTGCATTGGCTTTAATATCTGCACATCTCAAGATGAACTTCCGGATGAAGTTTATCTTTCGTAAGAAGGATTGCATTGCTTTCTTGTTGGCTATGTAAGGGATTTGTGTAATAGTCTAGACCCAATCTGAATCAACCTTGATCCCACTTTTGTAAACGATGTGCCCAAAGAGGTTCCCCTCAAACACTACAAATATGCTCTTTTTTGGATTCAAGGAAATCCCGTATTTCTGACATCGCTCAAATTTTTTCTTCGAATGGCATAAGTGGTCCTCTTGTTTTCTTGAAAACACAGTTGAATCATCGAGGTGCACCACTACAATTTTTCTGATGAGTTCATGAAAGGCGATTTCCATGGCACACTGAAAGGTTGTGCCTGCATTCACAAGCCCAAATAGCATTCGTCTGTATGAAAACATACCCCTCTTGGTAGTGAAGGTAGTTTTTAGTTGATCAGATTTCGCTACTAGGAGTTGATTATATCCTTAAAACACGTCAAGTAACGAAAAAAATTGTGCCCCAGATATTGTCTGCAAAATGTGCTCCATACATGGCACAGGGTAATTATCTTTGTTCGAGGCACGGTTCAAGTTCTGGAAATCAACACACAAGCGGATTTCCCCAAAATTATTAGGTACAGGAACAAGGTTTAAAACCCATGTGTAATGACAAACTATGTATATGATCCATGCATCCAACAACTTGGTGAGATCTTTCTGTATGAGGGGTTCAAGTGACATATGTACTTTCCTTAACTTCTACTGATATGGCTTGAACCCTTCCTTGATCAGAATGATGTGTTGGATTATTCATGCATCATAAGTTTCCAGATCATCATATGTCCATTGGAACACATCCCGATACTATTTGAACAAGTGGACAAAGGCTTGTCACTCCTACTGCGTGCAACAAGCACCGAGATTGATGAACTTTAGATCTTGTTTTGTTTCCAAGTTACATCATGGTAGACCTTTTGGTTTTGGTGTTCCCTGGCCCCTGAAAGTGTTCTTGGAAGTCATAGAGCTTTTCCAAAGATACCACACCCCTAGGGATGAGGTTTCCTTTCTTGTTGTCAGCTCTTTCTTGCAAAGACTGCTCATGCTTGTCTTTGTCAATCGGTGCATCCTTGAAGATACCAACGTTGGCCATGAAATGCAGTATCTATTGATCATCATCAAACACACGTAAATTAGTTATGTTATCTGGGATATAAGGCCTATAAAATATTTCTACAATATATATATCCCTAAGTGGTGACATTATAGGAGTTACATTTTCCAAAGCATTGGCAGCTACATTACTCATTCTTGGCACAACAGTGATATTAAATGCTTGGAAGTTAGAGACCAGTCACCATACCTCTTGCTGGCAACTTTTGAGATGAGGTGATAAACAGGGTATGGTGTTACATACCTACTGTACCACTATTTTTGAATCACCTACCACTTTGAGCGCAACCACGTTGAGGCTAATGGATTTTTGCAAGCCCAACATGAGTGCTTCATATTCAGCAATGTTGCTTGTGCACTTAAACTCCAAGTAGATTGAAATCAAATGTTTCTTGTTTTTTCTGTCAATCAAGACAAACCTAGCTCTTGAGCTGTCTTATTTATTTGATATGTCAAAGTACATGGTCCACCACTCATTTGTGCATGGACTATTCGATGCACTTTTACTACTACTACTACTATCGCTACTTTTACTGCTACTGCTACTAATGTTACAATGCATTGTACATGTTTCATTTCCATGAATTGGGCAAGGAAGGAGACACAACTGCATGTCTTGTGGGGTCAGAGCTGGTTGTGCATGATAGCACCCCAATGTTGTTTCCAAGAGGAAATTGTTGAACATGAGCTTTATGAAGGCCAATGGTTTGTTCTCACCATTGATGGGAGGGACATTGTGCCTCATGTATCTCTCGGTTAATACCCATATTTGATTTATTTTTCCCTTTTATGAAAACCTAACACCCTGATTCGATTTCTTTTGCCCTTGTATGGAAGCCTAACACCTGGATTTCATATCTTTTTCCCTTGTAAGGAAGCCACATGTGTGACCTGATTGTAGCAAAGTATCTGTTCAACTTGCTAGACTAGTCTCTACTAAGTAGTAAGCCATATGCTTTTAGTATGTCCACAACAACAATGTTTATGCACTGGTGAACTTGGCTATCATGAGATATTCGGATGATCACATCTCAAAGTTCACGAATGGCTGGTACAGATGTCTGATCTAGTTGGCTGATCTTTGTCGATGTCTTGCTCCATTGCGCATTGATCTTTTTGGAAATGGAGAGTGGCATGACGTTGGTTGACAAGTCAGAATCAACCAAACATTTGTGAACATTACAATTAAAAATTTGAAATGAAAGCAGAAATGGACGGTAAACATATTTTTCTTCTTTCATTTAGAGTGTGTTTAGGATAGTTTAGAGTGATACGGGAGGTGTTCTTTCTCACTTATAGGTAGAGGTTGTGTTGTCTATAGATGTCTACCCTAGTGTGTGCAATAGGATGTCCCGCTAACTTTGAATCTTAGCCAACTCGAAAAAATTGATGTTTGCACTATTTTTTCTTCATTTCTTCCACAATGTTGTAATCCAGAGCTGGTAGACTCACTAAGATGGTAGATGCGAGACTAGTGTTCGCGTTGTTCAATGGAGAGTTCTACAGTTTGCTTCTCATAGACATACTCTTGTCTGCCACTGCCTTCTCAAGATTGCTTTGGGTTTTCTTCTTTTGGAGGGTTCGTGGATCAACCTTCCTCATAATTTTGAGCCATTGTTGCATTTCCCTAAGTGTAGAGGGATCCCCTTGACTTCTGAGATTGTAACGACCATTTTTCTTTTGGGGCTGCTTCTCGGTGTTTGACTTCTATGCTTATTGCAAGCATTGATACATGTTAATAACCTACCCAAACCTTTAGCTCTCATCAGGTGCAACATCTCCGTCATCAAATGTGCCTCCTATCTATCCCTGCATACTTCTCATCATGTTTGGCATGTTTTCAGATACTAAGCATGCAAATCATTTCTAGTCTGAACAAGAACCTTCCGGGTGCTCATCTTCATGAAATGAGAGAAATTCATTGTTCGTGCATTGTTCAACCTAGAACACTAAGCTAGAGCCCAATTTAGTTTTAGTCGGGAAGTGATTGGTGCCAAATGACATGCTTCCTTGTCTTTGTTTAGGTGGCTGGCTACTCATAGATGTGTCAAATGTTCATTGTTTGAGCTCGAACAATTTTGTTGTCAAGTTTTTGACCAGATGAGTAAGGGTTTCAATATCACCTGGTTCCTTGTCTTTACCCTTGCTCATCACAACCTAGGGCTTGCTTCTCACATCTCTGGTGTCCTTCGCTAGTTTTTTATCCTTAATGACTCCAATTGTGCATAGGTCTTTCTCAACAACAATTACCTCTTCGCAGTTTTCTAACAATGTTGGTTTTGCAGCTCATTTGAAAAATTTCATAATGTTGATTGGCAGTGTGGATGTGTAGTAATTGACAGTGATGGAGTCATGAGGTTTCATGTCCGCTGCAAACTTATTCAATATACACAGAAACCTCTAATTGAAATCTTTTACATTTTCTTTCCCCTCCATCTTTAGGCTTCCCAATTCTTTAAGTAACGTGGTTGGGGTCTTGTCATCAACAAAATTTTCCAGAAACATGTGTTTGAACGTACCCCAATTATGGATGGAGTTGACAGGAAGGTTTTGATACCATACTACTGCGCAACCATCCATGGTACATGGAAACAATATGCATGCAACGTTGGCGTACCATACCTCAAGTGTTTGTAGCGGTAGGTAGAAGTTGTCCAAATGATCTTCTTCCTTCACTGCTTTGTTAGGGTTTTACTTCATGAGAATTCTCTCTAAACAATGTCGGATCTTGTGCAAAGAACCCAAGAGAGCCAGTGGTCCCTGAGTCATCCATCCCATATTTTGGTTAGTCGTGTCTTCTTCTTCTTCGTCCTCCTCCTCTTCTTCAGAATCTGATAGTTTCAGCTCTAAGTTTGTTGGTTCATCTCCACCTTCGCCTCCTCCGTTGCATTACCCTCTACCTCCTATACCATAATCTGAGCCCGAGATCACAAGGGTGTCTCATTCTCCTTGTTGGAAGACTGGAGGTTCCTCTCTCTTCTCAACAACTTCTGCTAGACCTTTAAGTGTCGCAAGAACTGCTTCCTTCACTGATGATACAACAACTCATGTGGGAGTGGTTTTTCACTTTCTTGATGCGCATGGAAGGTGATGTATTCCTAGGATTAGTCTAGCTTCTTTCAAAAACTGACGGGTGATGGGACGGATGGATTGGAGGTGTTGATATGAAATTTCACGCTCATGTATGGGAGGTGAGGAGTAGCCAACATCACAGTCACACGTACGTCAGAGGGAGTGTGAGTTGTTTCCTTTACCAGATGATTGATGAGTCAGTGTGAGAGGACATTCAACCATAAAAAATTGGAGGCCCTCCTTCTAGTGCCACAAATGTTGATGGCGTTGGACCCGCCAACATTCAGGGGATCTCCCTGGTATGAAGTACCAACTAGACCTCACACCATTTGGTGTAGGAGTCCCATCTAGTATGATGGCCTAGTTTCGATTATCTTAAATGTTTTCCTTGGCTTTTTCATGTCAGCACGTGAGAGTGGTTTTCTTTGTATTCAAACAGTGAGGTTTGCATGCCTGGTGAGTGCTAGTGTTACTTGTCTCAAGGTTCTTTCACCACAGAGGAAGAGAGTGTAAGTGAGTCTCCCATCGGAAGGGAAAAGTCCCAACTCTATCAGAGACAAAAAACACAATAGGACATGTGCAACTTATAGTGGAGCAGTCCACACAAATGCAGTAACCACACACACAAGAAGGGATAGCACATACAACACTCAATAGATTAGTCAACACGATTGCAGTGGTCATTATATCAAGTTTATGGAAATGTTATGTCTGATGTCCAGTGAGGCAGTCCACATGGGTAGGAAAACATTAACAACTTATACAACACATTTTCATAAACATCCATATTATAACAATTGAAATATTTCAATTGTTTTAACACAAGTTAAAGCAACATGCATTACAAGTGTTCCAAGATTAGTCTTACAAACAATTACAATACATGTGTGAAAAATTGATGGCCTATTATTAGGCTTCAGAATTAAGTGAGAGTTCCAAGACAAATTGGTACACCATACATTACTAACTCCATGAGAGGGGTGTTGGAGCCAGTACTCACTCCTCAAAGAAAAGATTATAGACTCTCAAGGCTATGTGGGAGAAGCCAAGGTGAAAAGTATTTTCAATGTACAAATAAGGGGTATTTATAGCAAAGGGTAAAACTAGCCATTGTGACCGTCCGACTTCCCTCATGACTGTTTGACTTATTTAACTCTCCGAATTTACATGAATCTTCATATTACATGTGGGTCTCTTGGACTTCGTCATTATATTACATCGATTTAAAATAGTATGACCTACAATAGTGATGTGGTCGTGATGACTCATTACACGACTCGACACGACAGTGCTAGTATGTTCATGTTGCTTCTGGTGTGCATGTCGAACTATAGTGCTGCTAAGTGATGGATGTCTGCTTGGTGTATCATAGCTTCGCCTCTGCATGGCAAGGTGTGTGGAGTCTTCGATGGTCTTTTTGTTTGCTTGATGTCACATGTGCACGTCTCTCCTTCGCTTGTACTTTGGCATGCTTCCCATGATCATCCATTCACAAAAAATTCTCCTCGCACACATCCTTCATTCATCTGTTCGCGAACAAATCTCCTTGGATGTACTCTCCTTGTTCATCTCGTTCATCATCACATCATGTCTTATCCATGTACTTGTATTTGTAGTCACTCATGACGAGACGACATCAAATCCATAAATCTCCCAGTCTACCATGATGTATTGTTGTTCACTTTTGGATGCATGTGACTAGGAGAGAGGACAAGGCTGTGAAACTATGCAAAGGAATATTTCAAGTTGGGATGTGGGCTCTAGGAAATGCTGGTGAAAACTACACAAAATTCACTAGGAGACTAAGACGGACAATCCAGATCAGCAGTGAATGTCCACAGGATTTAGCTTGGCTGGAGGGAAAATATATGCAATTTGTTAAGGGAAGCAGTGCATGAAGCAGAGGGGTGTTGGAAGAAAAAAGTTGGAGTTCTTTTGAGGAGCTAATAGTAGGCAACAAGAGGCTTGCCGGGAAAAAATGGCATTTTTTTCAAGGAGCCGGCAGCGGGATGCCGGAGTGTTGGTTACAAAAACTGGACAATTTTTAGGAGGCTGGTTTGCTGAACATCTCTGTGCTTTATGAGCTGAACAGGATGTGGGGAAGCTGATGGACTACTCATGAAATCTGCACAGTTTTCTGGGTGAGCAGCACGCTGGTTGACTAGGTGGCTGGGTGGAAAAACTGCACAATGTTTTAAGGGAGATAGTGACGAACATTGGGTGTATGTATGACATGTCTGTGTATTTTCCTAAAGTCAGTGGAGCTGGCATGCTTGGTAGCTTTTGCGCAACTTTTTAGAGGAGTGAGTCTTGGGGTCACTGCCTGGTCAAACTTTCTGATTCACCAACTGGAGGCTTGGTGGATCTATTTGCAGGTAGCATAGATCGAAATGGCTTGTTGGGAAACTTCTATGTTGCTCTGGGTGATAGTCGGTCGAGTCAATTCTAGGGTGGAGGTTTGGTTGTTGGATAGTGATGTGGTCGTTGGAATGTTAGAAAAATCACTAAGTGTGTGAACGAGTGAAATTTTACATATGCAACCTTGCGAACACACACTCAACATGACTCGACGATAAGACGCCTCAAACCATGAAGACAACATATATTCAGTGTGAATGACCGATGATGCGAGTGAAATGCATGAAACTTGTGATAGATCGTTGAATGACTGTGACCACGCTTGCGCAACAATGCATACAACTTCACGTGTGAATGTGATAGATGTTTACATAGCGAATACAACTTATGTACATGAAGCGGGACTTTGTGTGTGGCTAGAACATGGCTACAAGCATGACATTGTGATGAACATGTGAAGGAGATGTTCATTGAATGGTCGAGCGAGGAGGGTGAAAAGGCTCATTACAAGCTCATGTGATGAGCCCGAGTGCTTGCAAACATCAAGGAAAAACCCAAGGAAGGCTCCAAAATTGGATGCAGGCCAAAATTTTGGAGGGTGTTGTAGCTGCTAGAACAAGTTTTCGAGTGTTCCTTTTTTAAAGTCGTGGATCTCTTAGTGTGTAGAGTTGAATAGATACAACATAATCTTTAAACCTTGTTCAAGTTGTGGAGTTGACTACATGGATTTGATCGACATCATGTGTGGAGAGAAACATCGAGTTGTGGGGGTATTATTATGGCGATGTTGTTTTATAACCACATTCATTAGTCGAGTTGATTCTGTTGTTGTCAATGTAACTACTCTATGCTTGAGAATATGGTTATGTAATCCATGAATGCCACCATATAGAATTTTGGCAGGTGCGTTGGAGGTGTGTTAATCCCTGTTACGAAAACATTTCTGAGCTCAAAATTTGGAGGTGAGATAAGTGTGGCGTTGTCAATAAGTTTCTATTTTTAGACGTTTTTGACATTGATATTTTTTATGATCCTTTTTTCATTTGGCCATTTGGATCCATTTCTGGCTTGAGTAGTATTTTTGAGTTAGAAGAATTCTCCAACAAACAATGTCATTTTATCTATGACAAAAAGTACCATGAGCTGCAATTCACTCAAAAAGATCATGCAAATGAAGAGCTACCATTGGTTCATGAAGAAGGGTGTAAACATTTGAGTCATGAACCTATTGTTGAAGAACTAGACGATAATGAGGGAAACACCAAAATAAGAGCACAACATAGATAAATAGGAAACAAAAGTGTCTTCAATGGAACTAACAATTATTATCAAAGATAATCATCATCTCAAGATTTTCCATCTCAAAGGTCCAAAGTAATCTACCTGGGACAAATAAATCATATTACACATCCTTAATAATAAGGAGAATGGATTTTAATGAGGTGACCCACAAGGAACCTATGGAATCAGATAAAACCTTGTGCTGATGGAAAGATTCTCATTCTTAGATGATTGGTACTAGAGGTGTTGATTTAAGTAAGATTTTACTCCCTAGCAGATTATCTATCACCAATGATCAAGACAAACCACATGAAGTGGCCTATGTTAAGCCAAGGAAGGAAAAACATGGATTTGGATGAATTTCTCCATCAAGAGGGGAACTTGGATTATGGAGAAATCTGGTATTTTCTGGATTAATGTATTTGGTTATTTGTTGTTGTACTTTAGGAATGAGATCCTCTATTTAGGTCCTAGTTCCTATTATTTAAGGAGTGGTTCAAACCAGCCCACTAATGTACGATTTTATATTTGTGAGATTTTGATTAAATGCAGCGTGTTGATTTCTTAGGCATTCTCCATGTGAAAGTTGACTCACGTGGAGAGCCACTTGATTTTATTTCATACTTTGTTTCCTTTAATTTTAATTTCAAGAGGTACTCAGATTAGAAAGCTTTCTACATAATCAAACCCATCATTTAAACTAGTGTGGAATCTATCCCTAAGCAGGTTGATTTTGCAATTGCAATGATTTTTTAGGAATTCGATTAAACAAAATATTTATTTTACTTCCTATATCGATTTAAATGAATCACTAGACTATTAGGGTTTAGAGTACCCTCCTTTCTTCTATTGTAATATTTGTGTAATGTTGTTTGAATTTTTCATATGCTTGGATGGTTTAGCAATTCAATTAAACAAAACATTTAATTTTGTTGCTATTTTTATTTAAAGGAATCACTGGACTCTTACCATTCAAAACTCCCTCCCTTTTTCGTGTTGTACTATGATGTGCATTGTAATTTTAGGCCATAGCTACATAGTGAAAGTTAAGGCTTGAGACAAAGGGAAGGAGGTCAAAGGTGGAGGTGGAGCAGGCCAATGCATTCCATCATTGGGTTCCCTCTTCTTCAAGGGATGATGTCAGAATCCACCTATGAACAACATTGTTATCACACTGGTATTAGTAAGGAGCTATTAATTCATTTAAATAAAATACTTACAATGTTTCTTGTTTTGTTTCAAATGAAGAATCGACTATGTTTTATTTATTTGACATCAATATAAGTTGTAGGAAACTTATTTGAGAGTATATCTAGAACTAAAATGTCTAATTGTGGTGTGTATCAAATCTACATATCAAAGTGCACTTTTGATCAAACTTAAATCCTCCTCCAAACAAGGTTGATCTAAAAGATATGCTAATTATTTATGAATTCAATTTAAATACAATGCTTAATATTGTAATATCCCTCCATTTATGTAATGTTTCTTTATTTAGACTGAATTATGTTAGTAATAATGGCATAAAATCCATGAAGAACATTGAAATATTTATGTAAATAAATGTTTTTGTTAATAAATAAATGAGATTGAATCCACCTAGGAATGAGACACTTGAAGATGAGATTCTTGCTTGAGATAACTCTTCCATGATAAATATTCTAGATAAAGTTCTAGATATTATTTAATGGATAGGAGAGAAAATCCATTACATCACTTCATTGGAGAAATATGATAAGTTTGGATAAGCATACAGTGTCGCACGAGATAAAAGCGGGCTTTCAAGAAAAAACCTAGGAAAGTGGACATTAAGGACCACAAAAGTGGCACGTCGCTAAAGGAAACATCAATCATGGAAGAAATGTATGAAATACCTCCTGAAGGGATCAATAGAGGTTTTTTGATACCCTCCAAAGTGAATCTTATCTTGGAGGTGAAATGAAGGATTTAAGTTCTAGGTTGGGTGGCAAGGTGTGAAGTTTCCAAGTGTTGTCCCATTGATGATACCCGTTAGGTTGTTCGTTGAATAAATTTATTAGTGAAAAATATTGTAAGTAGATGCTATACTCTAGAATAACTTTTAGTAATAGATTTATATGTATCGCAGATTTGAATATAGTGTTCTCAGTGACACAAATTCAAAGAATTTTATGATATTATGTGATCTTAAATTATGAGAGATTTTATGGTGCTCTGTAATAATAATTCTAAGAATTTTACGATATTTTGTGATATTAAATTCTCATAAATTTCATTATTCTTTGTAATACTAATTCTAGAAATTTTATGGTCTTAAATTTTGACAATTTTATGGTATTTTATAATTTTAATTCTAGAGTTAGGTTTGTTTTGGAATGGTATATAATGTTAAGATGTATGTATTATGTAATATGAATTTTTTGAGTGTGGAACTAGTATACACTAGTAGAAATTGGTGAAATTAGTGACTAGGTGACTAAAAAAGTTAGTCACCACAACTTTTCCAAGTGAAATACTACAAAAAATTAGAAATATTAAGAGGCCCAAGTAAAAACGACTAGAAGAAATGACTAATTTAGTGACGAGTTAAATATACGACTAGATAATAAGTAATACTACTAAACATGACTAACATGAATAACTAATTTAGTCTAGGAACAAAAATATGACTACCTAACAAAAGCTACAATAATATGAATTAGTCGTTTATGTTAGTCATTTTAATTGCGTCACTTCAACAATCTAAACTTACAAGTCATAGGGGATTCAAGTTTTAGATTGGATGAATGGTTATACTTCCTTGTACACTTCTTTATTGGATCAAAGGATGATTAAAATTATGGAACTTATTAGAACCTTTAGGGTCATATAATTTGATCACATTCACGGGGAATCAAATTCAAATGTTGAAAAATTATCGAAAAGGAGAGTGGGCCAACACCTCCTTTTGCAACATGACATGGCCTCCTATATATGTTGCAACAGCCTTGCAAACTTATTTAGTTGGTTGCACATATATTTCACATTTCTTCTTCGTCTTGCAAAGTGGTAGTGCTAAGGATAAGGTATGAACTTTGATCAAAGAATGTTCACTTAGTATCACTATCGAGTTTCCTTTGTGCAACTTATCAAATGTCTTAAGTTTGCTTCGCAACTTCTCATGGTGCTTAAATTAATTTTCTAATCCTCTAATTGAGACTACAAACTCCAACATATCTAACTATTCAAACTCTTCAACCTTTGTTAGAGTCTTCTTAGACGTCCACTCATACCTGAAGCAGAACCTAATGTCACTAGCATCTCAAATGTGCATGCTCATTCCCTATTTTAATGCTTCATTGAAACCACATTATCACACTAATTAAAATGAAATGTTCAGGTCTTAAGGAAAAACACCTACTTTGCTTATAACAACCTAAACTATGTGAATGACTAGGAGAGAACTCCATTTTCACAAGATGAAAACATAGAGTCTTACAATTTTAGTGGCGCAACAAGTTGAATATATTTAACCTAAAAAAAGATGTGTATTCTACTCCTTCCAAATTTGACATATGAATGTTAGTAAACTAACACTTTAATTAAATCCATTTACTATATACTGTATTTTATTTTTACCCACTTAATATGTGAAAACACCTAAATATTTTCAATACAACTAAGATAAAAGCACTTGTTTCCTTCCAACATATCACATTTTGCCTCTGTAAACTTTAATAACAAACTTATTACATAAGAACATAACTTTAAAATTGAATTATCTTTTTTTGTATTATTATAATAAATACTACCTAATATCTCAACCAAAAACATGTAAAATCCTCAAATACAATTAAAATATGTAAAATCCTCCAATACAATTAAAATATGTAAAATTGTAAATAAAACATTGTTTATTTTTTGAACATTGGAAAATGTAACACTTTTAAAAAGTTTAAACTTTAATTTTTCTTAACAATATCCCTCCCAAGCACAAATTTTTCGCCGTAAAATGATATCCCAATTTTTTTTTCATAATGCGGGGGAAAATGATATGGTTTTACTACCATTGGACCCAATATCGAAAGGCAATATTGAATCTTCAGTCCATCCCTCCCAACCGCAAACTTTTCAGAGTGCGGGAAAATGATATCCCGACAAATTTTCCATAATGTGGGAAAATGATATGGTTTTACTACCATCAGACCCAAGATCAAAATCGAATATCAAATCTTCATTCCATTGATGGCGAAAGACCCAATATAGAATGCTAATATTGAGTCCATTGATTGTGGTAGATGTAATATCGAATAAATTGAATTTTCATGGATAGGAAGTGATTCTGGTGGAGGATACTGAGGACTATATTTATTCATGTTGTACTTGATCATCTGGACCTAGCTAGCCAGATATTTGTCTACTCACCTCACGTATCTCTCTTCTTCGCATCATGGCTGCAGGTAAACATAGTTCACCTTTTTTTCTAAACTACCATCTGAGTCAAAGTACCATTGGAAGAGGCAATTACAGAGAACCCTATGCAAAGGAATGTGGTTTTTGGCCTTGGAATTTGGTGATGGAGTTCGTTCCAAGAACTATATGTGTGTCCTTGTTGTATGCAGTTTGATCCAAAGTTCAATTCATGTGATCGACTTTGAGAGAGTCTTATTTCTATCAGCCAACTTACAGAGACTGTGTTTAGTGCCAAATAACTAAAATTCCATAGCTCTATAGGGAAATGAGGTAGCTCTGGAGGGTTTTCCAAAGCTAGGAACTCTTATCATTCAAAAACTCAGAGAAATCTATTCTTCTTGTCGTTCGCAATATTTATCTTCCTGAAACAGTTGTCTTCTTCTCGATATATTCAAAACATGGTGAGCCATTCCCAGCTTTAAGTTCATCTTTAAATGCATGATACTACCATTCTAGTATAGATTAAATTTTGATTTATACTATAAAAACTATCTCATTCTAACTTTGAGACGTGAAGCCACAGATAAATACCAAACATCACTTTTGTACATTCCATTTGGAGCCCAATCTAACACTGCAAACTATTTTTCTATGGAAACCAAATCCAAAAATCTGAAATTATCATCACATTGTGATCCCATATGGGTTGAAGCCTCCTCTCTCTGATAAAATCATCAAGCTTGTTGAATCCATAGCTAGCCTCTTCCTAGAAGAGTGAAAGTAGATTGGCCCCTACTTGCGATATAAGTTGAGGGTGCTCTGCATTGTGATGATGTCAGTGCAGGTTGCTGCAGTGATCCCTTAGGCGAGTCCAGCCTTTGGTGCAATGAGAGCCGAGGAAATACATGTGAGCGTTTCCCTTTTGGTTGGGATCCATTCCTCTTCATTTGGAAGGGCCTTCGTGCCATTCCTAATATTTCCAAAGATGATATGGAAGATTTTATATTGATGCTAAGTGCATGTTGATTAGATTTAAACGATCTTATTCGACATTTACCATTGCATGATGCTCATTTTTGGTTACCTGAATATAACTCCCTTCTTGATTTCAAGTCTAAGAGGTATCTAGTAATGGCTATGCTTCTAGAACCATAATAAGATCATGATGAGCAACATGAAATTGCAGTTCATAAATCTCAACTTCTTGTGGATTCATTTGAGCCACTTGCTTATGTAGAAGTCAATGTTTTATAGGGAGGAATTCCTGTAGAGTTTGCAACTGGTCTAGGAGTTTTGCAGGAGTCACTTTCATTAATATGCAGAGAAATTTTTGATGCTGCAAATGCTCTCTTTTTATGTTGCCCCAAATGATCGTTGAATATTTTTTCCCAACCCTGGTGAGTGGGAAATTTATTATTCTATTTTTATTTAACCCACTATATTTTTCTATGTATTGCTATACAAGACGTTTGAAATATGATGTAAAAGTTCCCTTTCAATTTTTTGGACTCTGTAAAAGCGTTAGGTAGATATTGAGCTTAGTGAATTTTAGTGCAAGATGTAGCCATGAAGGCATTCACATCCAAGATGTGGCTTTGAAAGCATCATTGTCCTCCAACAAGTTGTCCTCAATTATGAGGTAAATATTGACCCTGGAAAATTTTAGTCCAGGGCATAGTTTTCAAAGCATTCATATCCTTTAACAAGCTATACTCTATTACCATTTAATGTTTCTTTTTCTTCTTGTGTCTGGTAAAATTGTTGGATAAATATGTTCCACTCTCTGATATTGCCTTATTAATGAAGAAGTTTGCAATTTTCAGGTCATTTGACAAAGTATTCTTTGTGATCTAAAATTAGTGTTCCAACATGAGTGTCAAATACAAATAAGTTATTCACAAATGTGCTCTTCTCTAGAGATCGACCTCTATTCTCAACACATCCTAGGTTTGAAACTAATCTCTTATCTGCTTTGTTACATTGGAGAATTAGAAATACTAGATGATTACAATCTTGCATTGCAATGTTCAGTCCCATGAACTTTAAACACAAAAAAAATCAAATTGTTATAATAAAAAAAAAGGAATTAACGGATAAACCCTCATCCTTCTTTTCATTGTGGTTCAGGAAGAGGCACAAAATATTGTTGAGGACGTTTGTGTGATTTTTTACTTTTTTTATGCAATTATCTCATTCTTGCCACCAATCTTCTTTCATTTCAGATTGAAGTGAATGAGCAGGAAATCCTCTCTTGGGATGCTATTTTTGGTTCAATTTATACCCAATTAGGCTCCTCTCTGAATTGGATTTTCAATTTATGGATCTTGTATTTGTGTCACAAAATTTCATCTCGTTTTTGCGAAATTGAGCTTGTTTATAAAGTGGGTTTATAAGATAGAGGATTACTGAAAATGGGGTGTCAGGGATACTCAACATTCATGGTGTTTTTGCTGAAGTTTTTAAATTTCATTCATGATTTCATTGGAGCATTCATGATCTTGTATGCAATATGGATTCTAACCATTGGAATTCTCATGTTGTTAAGTTTAGGCATGTTCTATGCTAGAGCAATTTATTTCAATTTTCACAGTTAGCTCAATATGTTTTCTAGATTAGCGATCACATTAGCATTAAAGTAAATTGTAGATAGAACATAAATATAAATCGTACAAGACAAGCCAAGACAAGAGGACACAAGATGTGGTGCTATCCAGGGACAAACCCTAATGTGGGGAACCCTTCATCAATTCTTCTAATATGTTCTTCAACATTTCAACAGAGAGAGAGAGAGAGAGAGAGAGAGAGAGAGAGAGAGAGAGAGAGAGAGAGATAGTACATTTCCAACAGAAGTCAACACTTTGAATTATCTAGATAATAGCATAGATCATCTCTAAGAAGGTGATACATGAGATCATTTGAAGACATGCTGCTTAAACTAATTCTCCACAGTGACTCGTTCACCTATCATTGTGCTGCATTTCATCATCATAATGCACCTCACCGTGATGGACCATGCTGCACCCATCATCACTATGCTACATCTCATCATGATTCATCAATCATGATTGTACCCATCATGTGCCATTGTTGCACCATGTTACCATATTGACCTATGTGCTTGCTGCACCTTACTTGCTTGTTGTCCCTTTCTTGCTTGTTGTCCCTTGCATACTTTCTGTCCCTTACATGCTTGTCATACTTGCTACACTAATTATCATGTTGTTGTCCCAATGTGCTATACTTGTAGCACTGCACCTCACCATTGTGCCGCCCCTCATTATGCTATGATACACTTCATCACTATACCCATCATGTTGCACCATTCATCATCATGCTGCTACAATATATCATCATCATGTTGCTTTAATGTATCATCATCATTGTTTTGGGGCTTCTCTGTTCGCTGGAGTGCTAGACTGGTTAGGGCATTCTAACAGCAGTCCTAACAGCCTTCAACATGTGGCTAGAATAGCCATCCACAAATATGACTTCATTTTTAAGAGGGGAGGAAAGCCTTGGCTACAAGCTCAGTTATTCCAACTCATATTCCACCCTTCAACCTCCTCTTATCTATTGTGGCTTGCTACAACAAATTGTCCCTTAACTGCAGCAACCCTTCTAGGGGATATTCCTTCACCTAACCACCCCAAAACAATCCCCCTACCTCTCAATCTCAAGATATGGGTTTTGGCCCTCTTCAACAGCTCCTCAACCTCCTATAATAGCCTCCTAACTCCTCGATGTTCTCTTCTACGGTTGCTACAACTAGGGTATATCCATACAACCCTTAGGATAGTGTATAGGCTTCCTTTTTGATAGCATATCAAGGTCTCTCCTTATACCCTTCATGAATGCGTATTATTACTTCTTCATAGGCTACGCTAGGGATTCTTTGATCTATGGCTAGGTCTTCCTTTGCTATGACTTAGGGTCTCTTCTTAGCTGCGTATAGGGCTCCCTCTTTGCTGCGAATTAGGGTCTTTTTTAGTTGCGCATTAGAACTCTTGTTGACTACGGCTAGGGCTTCTTAGATCTGAAGCCAGATCTCCTTCAAGACTGTGGGTAGGGCTCTCCCTTCAACAAGCTAGATCTCCCTTCCTTCCTGTGTCTAGGGCTTCTTCATTAGGGCAACCTAGATCTCCATTAGGGTAGCATTATCACTTAGGATCTCTCCTCCTACTAAAACCCAAAGACAAGTAGAGAGGAAGATATCCCAAGTGAGTGCATAGAAATGACTTGAAGGCCACCTCTATTTGTACTAAAATGTTGAGCACAAGTGGGGTTTATTTGGTTGCTGGCCAACCTTGACGAATTGTCCCATAACACAAATAAATTCATATCTCCATGAATACTTATTGGAATCAGATGATCTTTAGATCAATACTACACCTCTCGATGAGAGGGATCCAAGAAAAATATCAGCTACCATTAATAATATGACCCACATGGAGTTTGGCCCTAGTTGCCAATTTTAACACATGTTCATCCTCCTCTTAGGACACTTACATCCAACAATGTTGGTGGGTATAATTTACCAGTAGAATTAATGTCCTTTCATTCCTTTGTGGGGCAACAATTTGATGTTCCATTTTCAGATCCTCAAACGATCTCGAGAGAAGATCAACTTCAATTTCAGAAATTTTGACAACACTTTTGATATAGTGGATATGGATGCTTTAAGTATTCTAGATCCTTAGTAAGTTGTTTGTTTGTTTATTTGTTGTTTCATTTTAAAATTTTATTTCAAAAGTAACTTTATAAGATAGCTGTCAATTTTTTTAAAGAATTAGTAAGTGAAGGTTTCAAATTAGTGGTATTATTATGTGTTCATTCCTGCATGTTTTGTTTTCCCTTACCTTGAATGCAAGCCATTAAGAGTGTTACTCATCAGCTCTGGAGACCTTAGTTCAATATTGTTACAATTTTCTAGTGTCTGAGGTGTCAAATATTTGTTTTTTTTTACTTTTCCCTGAGAAAGCTCAAGTCTCAAGCATAACTCCATGCTTATCTTAGGCACCCATATTCCAATTATGGCTTGGAAGGTCCTCACTAGCAGCTTAAAAATTTATAATCATCACATTATATCTCTTTATTGTATCACTAATAGTAGTCCTAGTGAACTAGGGCTCTCTTGAAATTTCTTTTCTTAGAAGGATCTAACTATGCGACTTGAAATAGGGGGAGGGGATGGTTTGGAATATAAAAATGATGCCAGTCATGGGGAACTGGGGCACTCTCCAAGTCACTTTCTTAAAAGGATCGAACTATGCTTCTTGAGAGAGGGGCGATGGTTTGATTCATATTGGTTTGAATCAAAAGGAAAATTGATTCTGATTCAACTGGTGTTCTGACTCAGAAACAACTTCCAACTTAATATAGATTTCCTGTAGGTCACCTTCAAGGTGAAACTTCAGTTCTCTAGATTTAGTATTTTTATCAACACTACTCTCGGTCTCAGCTGGCAGTGTTTGCATAGGTTTATGCAAGTCTCCACCAGCTGAGGCTACTGGCTATTGGCATTCATGTTGTCTAGCCATAAATTCATCAAGATGAATAGATGGTGGACTACCACCAATATACCCTCCACGTTGAACATTAACAACATTTTAGGAACTTGTTTTGGCTCCTATGATTAAGACACAAATAAAGGAACCCTTTTCTTACTAATATTTCCAACACTCCCTCTTAGTGAGGAAGGTGTTCCTAGAAGAACCTCCTCCACATGGATCTGTCTTCAACTCTACCAAGTTATCTATTGTTGTAGTTGTTCCCTCTGAAATAGAAGAATGTCCTACTTTCTTCTGTGGAACCTTCTTTGAGGACCTGCTCTTCCGCACCATGCTCTGTGAGTCCACCACTTTAGTCATAAATTCCATGTACCCTGTGTATCCCTATGGATGCTTCTTGATTTTGGGAGGCTTAAATCTCTTCAGATCTCCCATAACCAAATCCTCTGCCCACTTGGCTCGAACTCTCCCAATATTGCAAGTCTCTGACTAAGTGGCTGCCTCTACTCACCTTGGGATATGGTACTCATCATCATCATCCTACTGGTTATCCCAATTTCCAACTAGCTTAGACTGAAATTGAAATATTGGTTGCGGCTCCATCTTGAGGGCTCTATCCTATGCTCTCTTAACCATCATTTCTCTGCTCTATGCACTACCTACCTTTTTTCTCAAGGCTGCACCTGTCTCTACCTACAACTTGAAGATATTCTTCACCCTCAAACCTATATCCTTCTTACATCCAAAAGCTAAGTGCTGAAGGCACCTTACCTCTGCTGAAGATGACCTCATATCCATTTTCCTCATGCGTGGCTATTGAAACAAAATTTTCCCTCAATCCTAGAACATAAAGAACATCTTTGAGGTGAAAGGAATTACCTGACTCCCTATGAAAGCTGACAATACCAATTCCTCTAGTTGCATATTGACCATCATCTCCTAGCTCAATCTAAACCTGTATTTCCTTCTCCTTCAGGTAGCTGAAACTCTTCCTATTCCTAGTCATGTGGAAGGAAGCTCTTGAATCAATATACAACATATTTTTATCTGTTGATCTTGCCATGCAAGCCATCAATGAGATATCCTTCTTGAACTGGGCAGAAAAGTCATGTACCTTCATTGATGCAACAACATGATCCTTTTCTACCCCCTTATTATTACCAACACACTTAGAAGCATAATGTCCAAACTCATGGAAATGGAAACACTTGATATTATGTAGATCCTTCTTCTTTCCCTTCTCATTAGACTCGAACTCTCCTTGGCCCTTCTTTCTCTTAGCCTTGCTACCCTTGCCTTCCAGAGCATATTTCTCCTCATCCTCTATCATAACTGATCTCCCTTCTATGTTTCCTCTTAGGATCTCTTCCTGTATGAATTCAGTCGAAAACCTTTCCCACTTTAGGAAGTTCTTTCTCCCACTAACAACATCCTAGAACCCTTTCGATGACTTGTGAAGTCAATGTAAGGAAAAACCCACAATATCATGATCAGATACAACCTCGCCCGCCCCACCTAGTTCATCTCATACCTGAGTGAACCTTGTCAAATATGGGATGTTGGGCTCATCCTTTCTCATTCGGATACTCCTCAACTTATCCTTAAGAGTAAGATTCATGGTATCATGGGTACTCTGATTAGGATTGTATTGTACATCTTATATGATGTCTTCTTCTCATGGATACGAGGCACTATTTTATCTTTGACCCCTTCTAGAATGATCATATTTGCCTTGATATCATTCTTATTATGTTGGGCCAATTGTTGGGAGCCTTGAGGTGGTACTATAGCATGCTTCATGTACTCTCCCACCTCGTTATCTTCTAGCACTATCGTGGTACTCCCTTTCCATGCTATGAAGTTCAATGCTCCCTCTATATAGTGATCTTCTCTCAAGCCTTGGTAAGACATATTTCTTCCCCTAAGAACTCTCTAAAAAAGTGGCCCACTAATAGTCTTGTAGTCATTCATAAGAAGTTGTACTTAGTGCTCAAATAATTCAGCCTCTCCAATTAGTCGTATAGTCCTTCACAAGGATTGAACTTAGGGATTCTTCTGGCAACCCTTTAACAGTGCTCCAACATGTACACGAGCTACCCACTTCTATCTAAACATGACCTCTACCAAGCTAACATCAACAAGATACTTTAAAGGTGGAATATCACACCTGAAGGATCAACTTCTTTCTCAATTCTTCCGGACATGTGCTTGTACAAGTGTCAACAAACTTTGGCCCTGGTTAGGGTTGTTGTAGCAACAAATACAACCCTCCTCTTGGCTTGCTATTTCCATCAACACCTGTGCTAAGCCTTCTTCTATCACCCTTTCCACTTGCATTGCTCCTTGGTTCTACTTGACCCCCGTAACAACTTCTTTTGAGGCCCTACGACCCTCCCAAATCTTTGTTACTTGAGATTGGTCTATTTCCAAGAGAGACAGAGCTATTGTGGTCTGTTCTGATGAGAATATGCTCACTAATCTTGCACATAAAACATTCTAAACTTCAACCTTGTCACACAACCACCACCTACCCAATCTCTACTATCTTGAAACACAAGAAGAAATATTATCTTAGCCTCCTTTCACTTCAAACCAATACCTAAGCGACTCGACTACCACAGACCTCCTTTTCCATGTGTGATACACTTGTGATGATCTTAAATTTGTTCCAAGAGCTTTGGTACCATGTAGAATTTCCATGAAATTCTGATCTGTTGATAAGAACAATCTAAAAAAACATTTTTTTTCTTAGAAACACAAAATTTCTCTAATCAATTTGTAGCAGAATTAGGAACAAAAATAAAACACGGTCACACAATTCAAGACACAAATTTTTTTTCTTGATGAGAATTTTATTGATAGCAAAAATTGAGTAATTGATCTCTTACAAAATATGGTTGTTTCAATTTGAAAGGCACACTTGTCTTTCCTGCTTGATCTAAGATTGAAACCCTTGCAATACTATTGATCTTTACCACCCTTTACCAACCCATGCACATGATTCTCTTGTACACTCTTCCTCTCACAAGAAACACGCAGAAACATGTTCTTCCTATTGCTTGGTCTCACCACCTCATGCTCACCAAAACAATGATTGAACTTGTGCCTTCGTTCCTTCTATTAAAGGCAATTCGAATGGTTAAAATTAGTGAGTTTTCATTTAAGAATGTTTTTGTGATTGATTGTGTTGGCACCTAATCTTTGGGATTAGGGAATTTGTGTAAAATAGTGTAAAGAGAAAATAAGGATAATAGGAAATGAAGAGACACGGGGAGATGAAGCCCAAGAGTCTCACCCTCCATGTATATATTCATGATTAGTCTTAATGCAATACAAAATAATCCATTTGAGGAGTTACCTCCTAGCTTGACATGGTATTAGAGCCAGCTCCATTTTATCTTTTCTTCCCTTGTAACTCCCTCCCATTCTGCCTATTTTGTAGAATTAACACCTCTTCCATTGCTCCATTATCTACATCTTTTATGCATTTGAATGTGTTTGTATGCATTTGGTTGCTCCTGTAAACCTGAACTACCCCAGTGGTTTCTCATACAACCCAATTATTTCCTTCCACTTGAATTATACCAACATATACCACACTCAACCCCTTACCATCGGGTCTCGTTTCCCATATTCTTCCCTTCCATACATTACACCTGCACATTCCATACCAAAGCATGGTTGGCTTGAACTCCTACAACCTTGGCACCCCAGTTGAGCTGTTGTGTCGGCACCTCTCCATAGTTGACTCCTCCCAACTGAACTCACCTTCCATACCATAACTAAATCCATTATTGAACTCGCGATAAGCTTTTAAAAAGGAATGACCACCACTCCATATCACAGTTTACAATAACACTCCCACCGGTTCGAATTGACATACACATTGGTCCCTTGCACTATTAACACTCGACACCAACTCCTTCTTACTCTGGTCCCCTTACACTCCTACGCACAGTCGAATCCCTTTGTCTCTCTTCAACATGGCTACAGTCTACAGGTACGCACCTCCTCTTCAGTCTAGAACCCCGTCCACCCTCCCACAGTCAGTGACTCCAAGCGCTCCTCCTCACTGGACCCGTCGACTCCTATGACCCAGGAAATTCTCATTGATAGTGACAGAGCAGTGACATTCTCATTCACATTCAGAATCACTTATATATGTAAAAACAAAAATCGCCATCGCTTGGATGGAAAGGTCGAGTGATTGAGTCATTATAATAACATGGTTCATTTAGCTCATATAATCACTTCAAAGAGTCAAATGTAGGCCATACAGAAATGGAAGAATTGTTGCAGAAAATCTTATTTGGTTTTAATATGGAAAAGCTCAAGCTTCAACAAAAACTTCAGGTGTACTAGGAACCCCAATTCTCTCTTTGCATATCCCTTATTCAGGTCTATTCCATGTTCATGTTCCTATTTATCGGTATGTCTTGAGAGATTCACATTATACTCAAGCCTCTTGTCTAGCAAAGATTTTAGAGATCGATAAATATGGCATCTAAAAAATCATCATCCTGCTAAATGGTTAGGAAGATATGTTCCATTAGTAGATGTAGGCAATGACTTTCCATAGTTAATCCACATACTAATTATGCCAATCAAACAACAACATCACACACTAGATATCCAAACATTACCTTGTAAAGTTAATTTCTTCATAAAAGGACATAATTGAAGCTTATGCTTATAGCTTGCTCCACTTAGAATCACGAATAATTTCCTCATGAACAATATCCATCCTTGAAATGATGGTAACCTCACAATTATTTTGCAGGAAACAATTTTGGAAATTTATTTGGGTGTAGAGTGACAATCACCACATACTCACAGGTTCTTAACAATTCAAATGGTTGTTCTAGGAGATGTGTTTAACAAACCAAATGAAATGGTAAGCTTCTCACTATTGTAGAAAAAAAAATTCTCCTTCTCCTCCTTCATAGAATTTAGTACAAACCTCCTACTAAGAAGACACCCAACCACCTTCATCTCCAAAGATAAAATTGAATAGATTTCCTCTATTTGTGCATGTGATCTGTCTATTGTAAGGAAAACATGTATTTGTCTATTGATATTAATCCAACTACACTGAGGAGTATTTTTTAGGCCTTTATCTTTCATCATTTTTTATACCCTTTCAATGTTAATCCACCTGCCATCTGAAACATAAATGTTTGAGAGAAGCACGTAAGGGGCCAGATTGTTAGGGTCTAGCTTAGAAAGACATTTTTCCATGCATTCTTCTAGGTTCATATTATTATGTATTTTACAGGAACCGAGAAAACAACTCCATATAATTGCATCAAGTTTTATTGACATTTTATTGATAAAGTCTTGTGCTTCAAACAAACAGCTAGCGAGGCCAAGAAGATCAAGCATACACATATATATAGTGCACCATTGCAGGTGTGATATGATAATGTTCTCTCATGCAGTAAAAATATTTATAGCCTTCATCAACTAAATTTGCATGGCTGCATGTAGATAAAACACTAAGGCCACATGATTCGGGTGCATCCCATAATGGTTCCTTTTTTCAAAGAGTTTTAGTGCCTT
Organism: Pinus taeda; assembly: GCA_000404065.3. NCBI lineage: Eukaryota > Viridiplantae > Streptophyta > Pinopsida > Pinales > Pinaceae > Pinus > Pinus taeda. Next base: position 99,511 of record APFE031711050.1, read on the forward strand.
CTTTCCCTAGTCATGCATTGTGTATCCTACATTAATTGCATTCCATGAGACTATATCTCATTTAGGCATTTTCTCAAATAATTCAAATTCCTTATGAATGCACCCACATTTTGCATACATTTCTATAAAGGAATTCACCCCCATGACATCAAACATGAATCCATTTCTACCTATTTTATCATTGACCTCTGTACCCTGTTCCAAAGCTTCTAAATTGACACATACTAGAAAAATACTAACAATTTCTTTTGAGTCTGGCTTCATACCTACAGATTACATTTGCTGAAAAAGATCCAAAGCTTCTGCACCATGGCCATTCTATGCAAATACTGTTATCAATGCATTCCATGAGACTACATTCACATGACGCATTTCCTTAAAGAGTTCTAGGGCTTCCTGAACAAGTCCATTTTGTGTATAACCTGTAATCATTGCATTCCATGACCTGAGGTCTCTATGATGCATTTTTCTTAATAATTACCTTGGCTTGCTTATCATACATATCAAAAAGTGTAGTCATCACCACAACATCAAAATTGAAATCCATTTTGAATTATTTCTTGATGGATTTCCATACCCTTCTCCAAGCCAGCACAAGTTGGAAGAATACTAACAAATGTTTTTGAATTAGCTCTTATGCCCATCAATTTCATTTCAAAAAGTAGCTTCAGGGCTTCCTTACAATGCTCATTTTGTCTAAATCTTGCAATCATGGCATTCCATGACACAACATTCTATTGATGGCCAAGGAATTTCCTTAAAGAGCTTTAGGGCTTCATCAATGATTTGATTTTGTGCATATCCTACATGAATGGTTGTCTATGAGACAACATTTTGTTGAAGCATTTTGTTAAACAATTCACTTGCCTTCCATATACTTCCACATTTTTCATACATGTCTATGAGGGAATTTTCTACAACCACATCATACATAAACCCATTTCTATTTATTTCTTCATGGATCTCCACACCTAGTTCTAGGGCTGCCATGTTAGTACAAGATGGAAGAATGATGGCCAAGGCAAAGGTCTTTGGAATTTGTCAATGCCATTGAGGTTGTCTCGATGCCTAATGGGTTGATAGTGGATACCAACAAGGGTTCTGTCTATTCAGCCTCTTGTGGATGGCTATGCACTCCCTCGCATAGCTATCGAGATAGTCTATATGATTAATATGCGAGGAACTAAGATCGGTTCTTGGAATGATACTTTGTGAAGAGTTTGGGAGACTGTTTAGAAGTATTTGAAGATAAAAACTACTGCTAAGAGTGCTTCTATTAATCCCAGCTTTATCAAATACAATGCTCTTGTTAGTGATGTTATTTCTCCTAATATGGTCTATGCAACAACACAGGAAATGGTTGTGAGTGCATCCAGTACTGTAAACCCAAAATTTCAACATTTCTTGGACTTTTAGTGTTGATTCTATTCTCACATATTTTCTTCTAATGCATTTCTGTGATATTGGTAACTAAGCTATATATTTGTTCATTTGCAGTGCTTATATCAATGGTTAATTTGCATTAGCAGACTTTGATATGTCTAGCAAGGAAAGGGGGTTGGATGTGTCTTTTCATTGAGAGTTTTTTCCAACACTTTAGTTGGGTGAAGCTTGTCTAGATTCAAGTTGGTATGACAAGTCCTCTATATGTTAATACCAATGTTAATGCTATATTAAATGGGTTGGAAATAATGAAGATAAGCAGTCCTAATGGAAGTCTGGACAAGACCTATCCTGTTCATGGAAATAGTCCTATGAACTCCAAAGGAAAAAATGGGAAGGTGGGACCTATTATTGGATCAATTGTTGGAGCTTTTGCCGGATTAAGAGTACTAGAAACAAGGTACTGCATGTATATCCACCCAAAATCGAAGTGAAAGAACTCCCCTCCAACCTGGTTGCCTCTTCCTTTGCATGGTGGGAATTTGGAAACTATGGCCAACAAAGTTTCCCCAGGTTCCCACAAGAGTGGTACTGGTAGCTATGTCTCGTCTGCACCTTCAAGTATGGGCAAGTTCTTTACATTTGCAGAGATACAATAATCCACCAACAACTTTGATGAAAAATTTATATTCGGCATGGGAATTTTTTGTGAAGTTTATAAAGGTGAACTAGAATATGGGACAAAAGTTGCAATTGAATGAGATTATCCCAGATATGAACAAGGTCTCACAAAATTCCAAACAGGAATTGAGATATTGTCTAAATTTCAACATTGCCATCTTGTTTCTCTGATTGGATACTGCGAGGAATGCTTGGCAAATATTTTGGCTTTTGAATACATGGTGATTGAGCCTATGAGAAGTCACTTGCATGGGATGGATCTTCCATCTATGTCCTAGAAATAGAGGCTTGAAATAAGTATAGGGGTGGCAAGAGGCCTCCATTGCCTTTATACTCGGGTAGCACAAGGGATTATTCACCATGACGTGAAGACAAAAAATATTTTGCTGGATGGGAATCTTCTTGCTAAGGTGGAAAGTTTTGGTCTATCAAAAACTAGAAATACATTAGACCAGACACATGTGAGCACTATTGTGAAAGGAAATTTTGGATATCTTGATCTCGAGTATTTCCAAAGGTAGAAACTCACTGAGAAGTTTGTTGTCTATTCCTTTCGTGTGACACTCATGGAGGTTTTCTATGCAAGGCATGTGATAAATCTTGCTCTTCCAAGAGAAAGTCAACATAGCAGAGTGGGAAATGCACTGGCAGAAAAGAGGAATGCTTGACCATATCATTGATCCCCATCTTGTGGATAAAATAAATCATGGCTCCTTGCAAAAGTTTGGAGAGACAACAACTAAGTGTTTGGCAGAGCAAGGTATTCATAGGCCTGTTATGGGCAATGTGCTATGAAACTTGGAGTATTGCTTTGAATGATCTGTTAGAGTGAAGAATTGTCTCCTTACGCAGTATGCAATCCATAGACTATAGAATTCAATAGAATCACAGTCATAAGATTAAAAATTGTGGGCAACATCACTGAAGGTTTTTGAGTGATATGTCATCGGGTGACTAAACTATATTAGAATTGTTCCCAATGCATGCTTAGAAGCAATTATTTGGGTTTCAAATTGTTGTTGTAGATCACATAGGTATAAAATTGGCATGGAGCACAATTTGTCTTTGATTTCTTCAAATGCTTATTGTTATATTTGATTCCATTTGAGAACTATGTTTGATGCTACTAAAAATTTTGTTTGGAAAAGGTGACACGAAAGGTGACCAAGGTGAATTTATTGTAGAAGTTTTCCCATGCCAAGAAATTTGTGTGGCTTAAGAATGTTGGTTGGAGTAGGTTGTGAATCTGTGATTGATCTATATCTTCTTTGGGTTGATGCGAACTCTTGTTTCCTCAACAATGTATCCAAGGTAATGAATTCCATTTATTAAGAAGAAATATTTTTCCAAATTGGTGGACTTTGAGTTGCCACAGATTTTATGAGATTTGCATAATATGTTGAAGGTGCTCATCCCATGTTTTGTTGAATATTTTCATTATGGTAACCCATGATGAATTTTGTTTCCAACTATTCATATAAACCATCATTTTCCTTGAATGTCGTTTTCCAAAAATCTAAGGGTCAACTAGAGCCTAATGATACCCAAACTTTAGGTCAATTTTGGTGAAGTACATTGTCATTCTCAGCGAACCCCAAAGGTAACGTGTACAATGGAATAACAACTCTTTACTTTGATTTTATTCAAGGTGAAATGATCATGCAAAGGCACCATGTACTGTTCTTTCTATGCCATGAGTACAACGGGGCTTCTATATCTGTGCCTAGATTTGGCACTTGATCTTTGTGTTTTCTATGATGCATTTGCAATATATTGGTCAATTTGAAAATGGAGATCTATGGATTTATCAACTAAATGTGGGACCTGTTATTCTAGAAGAACATTGATAAGGTCTGTGTTAATGTATTCCTCTAAAGTCATATTGTGCTGCTTCTACTGCATAGATTACGTGACAAAGGACAATTGGGTCTATGATGGTCTTTGTGTGACTTGTTGAGAGATAATCAACGTGTTAAACTTTTGCAAATGACAGCTTAAATTGCATTATATTTTAGCAGAAATTAAAGATACTTCAACATTTAAGATTACCTTGGGATCTCTGTAGAGTTGATTCACAATGTTTAGGATGATGCTTTGAGGTCACAGCTTGTACCTTCCAGGGTTCTTTGACATGAAAAGTTTGTGATGCAACAAATCATAGATATCTATTGGGGTTACATCATAGGGGGACTTTATCCTTGCATGCCTTGATGTTACACTAAAATATGCATTGTTATGTAATCAATAGTTCCTTACACGGATTCTACCAACCGGTGGTGTACTATTACAGGTGCAGTGTTGTCACTAGGTGGAGTCACTTGAAAGTGGCCACATAAATAATAATCTTTAAAAATCCATTGTCCATGATTCCATGTTGGATTGCAGAGCATGTTTGGGTAGTTAAAATTATGAGTGGAAAAAGAATTTTTTTCTTCCTCTATGTTAGTGAGGTTGTTTGTCCCTAGACCTATTTATGTAACCAATAAAATTGTTCGTAACCCTAAATCTATCAAACATGATGATTGATCAAAGAACTCGAGGTGAAAAAACTTGAATAAAGGTTTGTATATTGAGGGATTTGACTCCTCTCGACTTTTGCTAGACCCTGTGTAAGATGGATCTGGAATATTTATTTATTATTTTATAAAGGGGACTCAAATGATGCATCATGTCTATTAAGAAAGAGGAATTTTGGGTACTAGCCCTTTCAGTATATTTTTTATTTTTATTTTTGGAAATTATTTATGGGTAATGTATGATCATGTTAACATTTCCCATGAGACATATCTACTGTATATTGGGTTGTAAAATGCACCTCTTGGTGTAATGTGAACTAATACATTGGAAGGTTCATGTTCATGATAAAATGTTTTCCTTTGTCTTGTGTTTGGAAAGTTTGGTTGAATCTATGCTAGAAGGGTTTTCGATGCATGACACTCATCATCTGAGTCCATTCCTGAATTTATAATGAACACCATTTACTAGATTACTTTTTCTTTTGTTGGCATCGATTACAGTGTGATCCTTGGTTTTGATTAGTTGTGGTTGTTGGCGTTGTGTAACTCATCATAATTATGTGATTGAATCTTTAGCACAGAATTTGACCTGTTGTTGTATTCCTTTTCTTTTTTAGTTAGTGGGTGGTACCTTACCATGGTTCAATGAGATAATCCCAGATATGAGAAAGGTCCCACAAAATTCAAACAGAAATTGATATGTTGTCTAGAGTTCTACATCGTCATCTTATTTCTATAATTGGATACTGAGAGGAACACTATGAAATGATTTTGTTTTATGAATACTTGGCCAATAGGCCTCTGAGGAGTCATTTGCATGGAATAGATATTCCATCTCTGTCCTAGAAATAGAGGCTTGAAATATGTATAGGGGTGGAAAGATACCTCCATTACCTTCATACTGGGGCAACACTAGAGATTATTCATGATGATGTGAAGACAAAAAATATTTTTCTAGATGAGAATCTTCTTGTTGAGGTGGCAAGTTTTGCTCTGTCAAAACTAGACATACATTAGAACAGACACATATGAACACTACTGTGAAAGACAGTTTTGGATACTTCGATCTCGAGTATTTTTGAAGGCATAGACTCACTGAGATTTTTGATGTATATTCTTTTGGTGTGGTGCTCATGGGGGTTTTCTTTGCAAGGCATGCAATAAATCTTTCTCTTCCAAGAGATCAAGTCAACATTGCAGAGTGGGAAATGCATTGGAAGAAAATAGGAATGCTTGACCATATCATTGATCCTCATCTTGTGGATACAATAAATCATGGCTCCTTGTGAAATTTTATAGAGACATCGGAGAATTCTTTTTCCGAGCAAGGTATTGATATGCCTGTTATGGGGGATGTGTTATGGAACTTGGAGTATGCCTTTGAATGATCCATTAGAGTGAAGAATTGTCTCCTTATCCAGTATGAAATCCTTCCATTTGGTGATAGACTGTAGAATTCAATAGAATCACAATCATAAGATTAACAATTGCGGCAACATCATTGAATGTTTTTGAGTGCTATGTAATGGGATGACTAAAATAGATTAAAATTGTTCCCATTGCATGCTTAGAAGCAAATTATTTGGGTTTAAAATGGCTCTTGTAGATCGGGGAGGTATAAAATTGGGCGTGGAACACAATTTGTCTTTGAGTTCTTCTAATGCTTATTGTTATATTTGATTCCACTTGAGAACTATGTTTGATGCTACTCAAAATTTGGTTTGGAAAAGGTGACATGAAAGGAAACCAAGATTAATTTATTGTAGAAGTTTTCCCATGCTAAGAAAAATTGTGGCTTAATAATGGTGGTTGGGGCGAGTTATGATTGATCTATATCTTCTCTGGATTGATGAGAACTCTTGTTTCCTCAACAATGTATCCAAGGTAGTGAATTCCCTTTATTGAGAAGAAACATTTTCCCAAATTGGTGGAGTTTGAGTTGTCACAGTGTTTATGAGATTTACATAATATGTTGTAGTTTCTCATTCCATGTTTTGTTGAATATTTTCATTGAGGTGACCCATGATGAATTTCGTTGCCAGCTATTCATATAGACCATAGTTTTCCTTGAATGTAGTTTTCCAAACATCAAAAGGTCAACCAGAGCCTAATGATGCCCAAACTTTAGATCAATTTTGGTGAAGTAATTTGTGTTTCTTGGGAAAACCCAAAAGGTAATGTGTGCATTAGAATAATAGTTCTTTACTTTGATTTTCTTCAAGGTGCAATGATCATGCAAAGGAACAGTGGATTGTCTTTCTGTGCCATGAGCATAATGGGGCTTTATAGGGTGAAATGCTCAAGATGATGTATCCTGTCTATATATGTGCCTAGATATGGCACTTAATATTCATCTTTTCTACGATGCATTTGAAATATATTGGTGAATTTGGCAATGCAACTTGAGGGATATATCAACTGAATGTGGGACTTGTTATTCTAGAAGAACATTGATAGGGTCCTTGTTAGTGTATTCCTCTAAAGTCACATTTTGCAACTTCTACTGCATAGATTACGTGACAAAGGATAGTTGGGTCTGTGCAATGGTCTTTGTGTGACTTATGGGAAGATAATCAACAAGTTGAACTTTTGCAAATGACAACTTAACTTGCTTCATTGTTTAGAAGAAATTAAAGATACTTCAACATTTGAGATTACCTTTGGATCTCTGTAGAGTTGATTCACAATGTTTAGGATGATACTTTGAGGTTAGAACTTGTACCTTCTAGGGTGCTTTGACACAAAGAGTTTTCCATGCAACAAATCATAGATATCCAGCGGGGTCATATCATAGGGGACTTGATCCTTGCATGCCTTGATGTTACACTAATATATGCATTACTATGTCATCAATAGTTCCTTACACAGGTTCAACAAACCAGTGGTCTACGATTGAGGGAGCAGTGTTGTCACTAGGTTGAGTCACTTGAAAATGGCAATATAAATCATAATCTTTAAACATCCATTATCCATAATTCCATGGTGGATTGTAGAGCATGTTTATTTACTGAAAATTGGGAGTGGAACAAGCATTTTTTTCTTCCTCTATATTAGTGAGATTGGTTGTCCCTGGACTTCTTTATGTAACCAATAAAATTGTTCCTAACCCTAAATCTGTCAAACACCATGAGTGATCAAATGACTCGAGGTGAAAAAACTTGAATAAAGGTTTGCATCTTGAGGGATTTGATTCCTCTTGACTTTTTCTAGACCCTACGTAAGACAAATCTGGAATGTTTATTTATTAATTTATAAAGGGAAATCAAATGATGCATCACTTCTATTAGGAAAGAGGAATTTTGGGTACTAGCCCTTTCAGTAGAGTTAATTTTTTGTTTTTTTGTTTTTTAACTATTTATGGGCAATGTATGATGATGTTAGCATAGCCCATGAGACACATCTACTGTATATTGGGTTGTAGAATGCACCTCTTGGTGTAATGAGAACTAATACATTGGAAGATTCATGCTTATGACAACATGCTTTCCTTTGTCTTGTGTTGGAAAATTTGGTTGAATCTGTGCTAGAAGGGTTTTGCATGCATGACACTCATCATTTGAGTCCATCGTTGACTTTGCTATTGGTGGCAGTGATTGCAGTGTGATCATTAGTTTTGATTGGTTGTGGTTGGTTTCTGTGTTCAACTTATCATAATTGTGTGATTGATTCTTTAACACAAGATTGCACCTGCTATTGTATTCCTCTTTTGTGTTGGTCACTGGGTGGTCTCTTACCACTGTTCTTAGCACAAAATTGTTATTTTTCCTTGCCGAAAAACAATATGCATCCCATGATATTTCTTATTGAATTAATTGAGCTTGATTTAAATGTAGTGATGTGATGAGATCCAATACGTGGGGATTTTGTTGCATTTGGTCTCTTAGCTATCCAAATAAGCCATTACGTCATGGAACTTGTTTATTTAGTCTTGTGTAGGCTAGTCATTGCAATGGTGCATTGGTTTCCATTGGGTATACTAAGCCTTGTTGTGACAAAGAGAATTGTATGTGCATTATTTGTTGTGAGACTCCCACCAACCAAATGGGGTTGTTGTTTGTTTGAATGTAGCGAAGGCAATCTTGTTTGTGTCACTGAAGTGGTTGACTACAAATAAGGTATTGATCTTCTGCAACCATACATCCAATGCTTCAATGTTGATCTTGACTTCAAACTACAAGATGTTCATTTTCAATTGAAATTTTAAGGTAGTACATTCACCAAATAGATCAAATCCAGTGTTCATAGATGTAGCAATTATTATCGACAGTCGAACTTTGTCAAGAATCTGGGAAATTTCTCATACATTTCTTCATGCAAGCATCATTGACAATGATAGGAATATTGGGTTTGAGATTTCCTACCACTGAAGATTGTGTGGAGTGTGGAGAGTAGGATTGAATTCGTGCTTCCTGTACTTGGATATTATCCATGTGGACATTCAATGCAAATCACTATTGTTGCTTCAGAAATTGCTATTGTGGTCCAAAGATGATTGTACTTGTCAGAGACTTTTTTGAGATTTGATAATATGATCAAGATTCAGCAGCAATTGAGCCCTTGAAGGAAGAGAGGGAACTTTGCATTTGAGAAGATCCTAGTCCTATGCAAAATCGTTAGATTTTCAGAAGTGGCTAAAAGTGCTTAGGCAAGTAATAAAGATTCACATGGTAATATAATGAACTAGAGAATTGTTAGAGAGTAGAGCATCTATTGTGTGCACAATCAAATAACAGTGTATAATGCAGTAATCTCGATAAACAACTTAATTGGATAATTTTTCACAACATAAACAGTAAATCAGAGGATAATGTAGAAATATTTAGAAAGTTGAGTGTTAGAGGGTAAACTAGAGAGGATCATGAACATCCCATAATGAGCATTCCCTCAATGATAAGATGTAGCTCTAATTTTTATAGTACTATTGCTAGTTCAAAGGAATAAAATCAAGCAACGACCAGATCCTTGTGATGAGAGATGCCAGGCAAGGTACGCTATAACTAACTGCTAAAGATATTTCTAAGAGAGAAATGATGATATGATACATATTTATATAATTCAAGAGATCATTGATTAATGTTTTAATGAAATAATTAAAGGTGGATTGTAATGGTTGGCCCTAGGCATTGCATGTAAGGTTGGCCTTGGGCATTGTATCTGAGGTTGATTGGTGCCTCTCTGTTATGAAACTAGCTCAAGAAAAGATAGAAAAGATAGATCAACGCCTTAGAATTCAGCCTCTTCAAGGGGGAAACCTCCTTTACATTACATAAATGAACAATTCTTGGAT
>APFE031711050.1:114343-127115 GCA_000404065.3 Pinus taeda
AGGAGTCTAAGGAGTCACAATATAACCCAGCCGACCTAACAATAATAATATAAAGCCACAAAAATTAACAATAGAGGGATTCTATGGGGCACAGTAATAACAATATGGGGATAATAGGGGCACAATAATATTAATAAGGGATGCAACTACAATATTAATGGGGTAATCACTAGTATTAGAGGGACCCGACACTCTCTCATTGTTTTCAGGTCTGCTATAGCAAGTCCTGACTTAGTCCAAGTTGATCAATGGCTTTGGCATGGATCTGATGTTGACCTAGTTAGTTTTGATCACCAATAGTGGCATATGTGTGGTATTACTAGGTTGTGTGATGGCACTTCTAGGCATGCTGGCATGTTTTCATGGTTGCACTGGGATTCTAGCATGGGCCTTTGGTCCTAACTCTTTGGCATAATTTTTTTTTGGTGCAAGAACAAAATCTTGGGCACTTTCACTGGCATTTCTTGGGCTATGGTACATGATTGACATAATTGAGTTGGAGATGGATCATATTTATTTCTAACTGCTTGTCTATTGATTTTTCTTTTTCTCAGGTGGTTCTTGTTTTTAAATTGATCTTGCTCGCACCTAGAGTCATAAGACATGAAATATTTGAGGTACCTTTATGAAATTATACTACTTTTTCCATTTCCATTGCTGCTACATGTTGAATTGGAATCTCACTTCTTGTTTTGTAGGAGTGAACACCTGCAGTTTTGGATAATCTTATCAAAATTTTAATTATGGAACAATTTTTTTCTTAGTTGATGTCTAGAATATGCTTTTCATCAATAATATTTTCCAAATTTAAGTGAGAAGATTTTAAAATGTTTCAACATTAGAAGCGCACATCTAAGGTTGTACACATGTGTTTTGGATTCAGATCCTCCAATGTCATGCTAATGATCCAGTTGAGAATAACACTAATCGAATTGCACAACTTCTTCTTCACTTCACCAAAATAGAGACTTTTGATAACATTATAATTGATAAGGCTAGTGAAAAGGGAAGTGATCAAGAATCAGAAGATGCAACAAGAAGTCCAATTTTCTTGTAGTTTGTGAATCCTTAGGGAGGTAAAGGCATAGTAAATTATTTCGAGGGCATGCTGAATGAAGGTTGTTTATTGCACTAGCTAAACCAGCCCGTCAATCCTCAAAGATCTTGAATGCTCATTTTGGTCTTTAATGTTGGAATAATTTCCTCTTAATTTTCTACATTTCTATAGACATCTTTACTTAATGTTCTATATGTAACCTAATTGACACATTCTATCACTTAAGGTAATCTCTCCTCTAGTGGTAGGGGCCTAAAAGGATTACTAAGACCAAGCGTTGAGGCACCAAGTGAAGTTGAGAGTAGCGTGTCAGGTAGGGGGTTATATTGCTTGAAGATGATAGGTCGGGTTCCTAAAGCTAATCAAAATCTTCAATACAAGGAAATTCCCCGTAAAGTATTAGGTGAGGTAGCTTGTGATAATTGCTATTGGTGTTGAAGGGTACCAAAGCAAAGAAGTAGAGATCACATCCGTATGGCCGGGAGGGGACTCAACTGAGGTACAAGGTTGAGGTTTACCTTTTGTCTTGTAACAAGTTCCATTTCAAGAGAGGTAAGTGGTGAAGGTCTCCCCCCAATCACTGCACATGGAAGGAAAGTGAAGTTGTACTTCCATTATCGAGTGGTAGCGAGAATGATGAGCACATTGATGAGTGATAACTAGGATACTATTCGAGAGGTGTCATCCTTGATAAGGACTTTAGCACTCGCCATAAATATTTGCAATAGGCATTGTTTAGTCACTCTGAACCACACTATGCTAACTACTTCACTGATTCAATGTGAAGTTAAGATCCTATAGTTTAATATAACGTTATTGGCCTAAAGAAGGCTAGTTACTTGCTGGCTCTAGCTACTGGGAAAACTGTTGGTTGTGGGTGATGTTGTTGGTTGTTCTATTGGCTGTATAGGTGGGTTGTAATGCCTACTATGATAACTGACCTACTAGGATGGGTAAACAAGTTGGACATGGATCAATTTATATGCTTATATGTAAACAACAAGGTGTAATCTCTTTCATCTGGTGGACCAATGGGCGAAGTGAGATGTTATTGCTTACCTAGTGGCATATATTCATTTGTGTTACCTCATTGTGCCACCTACCTCATCATAGCACATATTTTCCCCCTTCACATGGTTGCAAATATTCGTTCCCAGGCCATCGATTCCATCCAGCTATGAAAAATAGCAATGCAAATGTCGTACTAGCAAGCTAGCCCATGGAAAGAGATTTGGCCAGATGGAGAGTAGTTAGTCCTATAGGACCTAGCCATAAACTAATTAGGCCCGAATCTGAGAAACTATAACCACCTATAAAACTTTCTAATAATGTTGATCTAGGCAATTACATGATCCAAATCTGAGATGCAATTCCAAGGCTAACAACGTTGACTTGTCAATTGTCAATTCACTTGATCAGACCACTACATGCTACCATCAATGATATAGCACCAAAAGGTTTAAGTGAGATACCATTAATTATGTTTAGTTTTCATCTATTTTTCATCTTCCTTCCATTAGTGTGAAACCCTTTTTTGTATTAGACATGTCAAATCATTCTAACATATTGTTATTTTTTTTAGCCAAGCCATTCATTGAGAGCGTTTATTGGTCATTTACGAACTAGTATGTTTCTTGATTTCTATCTAAACAATGATATGCTTTGCCCTTGTGATGGAGAAAATGAAAAGCGTTATTGTAGTGTTAATCATGCCATTTGCAAAAGAACTTTTAAGGTGGACAATTTATAAAGTATATGTTCTTTTAGCTCTATGTAATTAATCGTGATTAATGCACTATGCTAGATGAAATGTTGTACACATTAAATTTTGCAACACTTACTCTTGATTTTACATACTTCACAAGGTGGTATGAGTCAAGTGTATTTTCAAATAGGAGTTGGTAGAATTATTCCAACCCCTATAGAAAATAGGAGTTGGTAGGCTTCTTGTAACCATTATAGACTTCTTACTTCAAAAGGTGTTATGAGTCAAGTGTGATTTCAATCAGGTGTTTGCCGACTTCTTGTAGTAGCTGCAAAATATCTTGTATCAGTTTTTGATGTTGAGACTGAGCACAATTTGCATTCTTTACATGTATGTTTTGAGTTATCTTGCATTCAAATTCAGGCTTTTGTTATGCACACCAAAATTCTAAGTAATGTTGGATGAAGATTCTAAGTTTGTTGATTAAATTGGTTTACATAGAGTATCTGCAGTTTCCACATGTGATGCCTATATATTCTAATTTTTTAAATATGTTCTGGAAATATCTTTAGTAGTTGTAAACATTGATAAGATTTAGATAAATAAAGGCTTGAAAATGATTAATATCTTTAATATATTTATTATTTCTAAGGCATACAAAACTCGTGCACTCAGTTTGCTGGGACACAAGTGGAGAATATCTTGATGTTGTAAGAGAAGATTTTGTTATGGTATGGTCTTTTCGTTTTGGAAAAGAAGGTGAATGTGTGCATGAATTGATCTGCATTAAAAATAAATTCCATTCATGTGTCTTTCATCAAATCTATCCAAAACTTTTGGTAATTGGATGTCAAGTATTGTTTTTCCTTTAAAAATTAAAAGATGGTTCAATTATCCCCTCTCAAATAATGCCCATTAAGCGAATTGCAGGATAGGTTTGTTTAAGAGATTAGCAACACAGTTTATATATTGTTGCATATTTCTAATGATCAAGGGACCTGCATGATAGGTTTCCTTGAGATCTTAGTAGCATAATTGATATATTGTTGCAACTTTCTAATACTATTGTCCTCTTAAACTTTGAAGATAAACAATTCATCCTTTCCCTAAATGATGTTTGCCTTTTTCATTTTCTCTTTTATTTTTGTGACATAATGGGCTTATAATTTTGTTTTCCTCCAAATCTTAGCATTGCTTTTGTCTAAGTACACTAGTTTCTAGATGATAGCCATCTAGCACATGCTACTACTTTCATTGATTGGGACGCTTTGGTACCTTATTGGGACATGAAAGCATTTGATTTGTTTATTTATTTATTATTATTATTTTCAATTTTTTATAATAGTTTGGGTGTAGGATTTTCGTTATAAGTTGATTTCATCCAAGCATTTACTCAATGGGAATTCTACCTTAAAGAGTGGTGGCTTCAAAGGACTCTTGTGTTTTGATAGGTCAAATCATTCAAACATATTGTTATTTGTTACAACCAAGCTATTCATTAAGAACATTTACTAGTCATTTAAGAATTTCTATGTCTCTTTATTTCCATCGAAACAATTATTTGCTCTACTCTTGTGATGGAGAAAATGAAATGCATTGGTGTAGTGTTAATCAACACATTTGCACAAGAACTTTTAAGGTGGACAATTTATAAAGTATAAGCTTTTTAACTGTGTAGTTAATCGTGATGAATGCGCTATGCTAGATAAGCTGTTGTACACATTGAATTATGAAAGAATTATTCTTGATTTCACTTCACAGGGTAGTATTAGTCAAGTGCGATTTCAAATAGGAGTCGGCAAACTTCTTGCAGCCACTGCAGAAAATGTTGTATCAATTTTTAATGTTGACACTGAGCACAATTTGCATTCTTTACAGGTATGTTTGTGTTATATTTCATTCACATTCAATGATTTGTTATCCACACTAAACTTCTAAGCAATATTGGATGAAGGTTATGAGTTTGTTTATTCTCTTAGTTTTGCTGAAATTGGTTTACTTAAGGTATCTGCAGTTTCCACATGTGATGCTTGTATATTCTAATTTTTTAAATATTTTCTTGAAATATCTTTAGTGGTTGTAAAAATTTATCAAATTTAGATAAAGAAATTGTTTGAAATGATTAGTATCTTTAATATATTTATTATTTCAGAGGCGTACAAAGTATGTGCACTTAGTTTGCTAGGATACAAATGGAGAATATTTTGTTGTTGTAAGTGAAGATTATGTTAGGGTATGGTATTTTCATTCTGGAAAATTAGATGAATGTGTACATGAACTAAGATGTAGTGGAAATAAATTCCATTCATGTGTATTCCATCCAAGCTATTCAAAAGTTTTGGTAATTAGATGTTATCAAGTTAGTTACATTCAATATTTGACTTCAAAACTTTTACTTATTTAACATGTATTTTTTTCCTTGTAAGAGTTGTTAACTTTTGGTAATTGGATGCTATCGGGTTAGTCACATTCGATATTTGACATCTAAACTATTACTTATTTAATATGGACTCTTTCCTTGTAAGAGTTGGTAATGATAGATGTTGTAATTGAGACATGTGATATATTGATCTTTATTGTGTTTGATTGCAGTGATTGGAGCTATGGAATATGGTAGAAAACATGAGTATGACCCTTCCTACACACGATACCCAAATAATAATTGGAGAAAAAGGAGAATAATAACACTGGAGTGACAAATGCAAAAAGAGAGAGAGAAGAGAACCTGTCTAGTGATACCCTTAAATCCAATATCCCGCATCAAGAGTGATGGTCAAGCCATTATAGTTGGTGAATTCACCTGCAATGCCTTCTCAACATAATGATAATGTTTTGAAGTGATAAAACAATATTTCATTGGTAAATTGTAGTCCAACCAATATTTAGTTGAACAATCATATTGTAATACTTGACATTTCATATAATATAATTTATGTGGTTGAAGTTATTTATAGTTGTATTTGATCTTATTTAGTATTATAAATAACATATGTAACTTTTCGTTTTCATATTACATGAACATGCACATTGTATGACATTTTTTTTAAATTTTAGTCGCAAAATAATACGACTTAATTTATGTTGATTAATAATGAACATATAAAATCAATCTAGAACTACTAAATTAGTAATTTATATTGATTAATGATGAACACAAATAAAATGAATATACGATGACTAAATTAGTTGTTTATAATGATTATTAATGAATGTAAATGAAGTGAATATAAACTACTAAATCAATCATTTATATAATGAATATGAAACTACTAAAAAAAGACGAATGATAAATTTGTGATTACAAATGATGACTAAATTTTGCATATATACGACTATTAGTAGCTAATTTACAGTATCTTATAACATGACCGAAATCTAGTCATATTTCTTTGGTTGTTGATTGGTTTCAAATGATGACTAAAGTTTACATGTATATGACTATTAGTAGCTAATTTACAGTATCTTATACCGCGACCAACATTTTGGTCATATTTCTTTGGTCATTAATTGGTTTTCTCAGGTGACCATGTAGTAGTATATTTTGTTGTGTATTTGGTCATTAATTGTAGTAATTAATGACTAAATCAATGACTAAATTAATGAAAAATTATGACTAAATATACTACTAGATGACAAAATTGAGACGACCAATTAATGACTAAGCTAAATATGACTAAAAGTTGGTCGCGTTATAAGATACTGTAAATTAGCCACTATTCGTCACCAATTGAAAAATGGTGATTTATATGCAATTTTTAGTCCTTTTTTCTGTAATTAATTAGCCACTTTGTACTAGTGATAACCGCACGATGCATGGATTTTTTATCAATATTTCTATTTATTGTACAACAACAAAATTTATAAAATAGTTGAAAAAGTGTGATAGCTTCAGAAGGTTAGATGGCGAAAGATAAAATATTAAACAATAGTAATTCCACCATAATCAATTTGGGGAAAATGATATAGGAAATAATTTTCTTATAAGTTCCCAGGAGCACATGTTCAGACTGTGGCAAATTTATCACCACAGGAGATATAGGGGCAAGCAATGAAAATAAAAATAACTTGCGTAATTGTTTAGTCTGAAAGGGTATATTAGTAGTTAAAATCAGAAATTGCATATCATGATATCAATTACTTTTCTGCAATAAAACTTTGGCATGAACTATATAAACAAAAAAGAAAAAAGTATAAATACAATAATTGGAACTATACGATATAGATGCATTTTCCGAACCCATCTCGAAATCCTCATTTGAACACATATAAATAGGAATGAAATCAAATTGGGAAACCACTACATCCATGTCAAGAAATGTCAAGAATCTGTGATATGGAAAACAAAATTTTAATCCATATATTCTAGTAGGAGAAGAAAAGAAGAATTTATGTAAAAATACATATGAATGTGGTTCTCCCAACCAAAAACAAAATATCATATCTTCATGACAAAGAGACCGAAATTGTAACAACCCTGGTGAAAATTTCATGTAATAAAAGTTGATAAAGGAAAAAAGACAAACCACGGTTGATGGGACACTTATTCCAAACTGAATGCCGAGTAAGACATCCTAGTGTGGGTGTTGATTTGGTTTATTATGGCTAAGGAAATTTGCAAAGGCAATAGCTAAGGCTTCGAAAAGGAAAAAATGACATTTTTGGCACATTAACATATAAAAATAATGGAAATTAGGAGAAAAGGAAGATGAAAGGTCACAGGTTGCATGTGAGGAGGAAAATGAAGGAAAATAATGGAAAATGAAGAGAATAGAGACCTAATTAATAAAAAGGCTTCTGATAATCAATTTGTAATGTTTTTTTCAGTTCAGTTTTGGAGCTCTCTCACTATTCTCTCTATCTCTCTCATACTCTTGGGCACTTAGAGTTTTCTTAGAGCACTTTGGCATTAGATCGAGAAAGGAAAATAAGGAAAGAAGAAGGAAGGAGAAGGAAAATAAGAGAAGGATAAAGTAGCTACATTAGAATTATTTGCAAGGATAGATTTTCATGTGCGTTTTCCTTGCTAGATTTGACATGCATGGTATTGCATGTGGTTCTTTTGTTGTTATAGCATGGGTTTTGCTAGGTGTGATAGTGTTTTCAGCTTAGCCTTGCCATTTTCGGCTAGCCATGTTGTGATGGGGTTCTCATATTTTGGTTGAGTTGCATTGTTGGATGGACTCGAAGCTGAGAGAGGTGGATCTCTAAATGATAGAACACATGGCCTAGTAACCCTTGAACCAGACTTTGGGTTATCGTAAAACCATTTTTTTGTTTCCTCGGTGGGCCTACGAGTCCTTGTGAGTGAATGGAGGGATATACGGTAAATCCAATAGGAATTTGCCCTTGATTAGGCCTAGGAATCCTTTCTGGTAAGTCGCTGGATATATGATAAATCCTAGAGGATGGTGTCTCATTTTAGGGCCTAGCGATCCTTGGATCAAACTATGGATTGCAGTAAAACCTAAGAGACTAGGAGATAGGAAAATTCCTCATGGTGTAGGTGGAAAACTCAGGTGGCATCCATGCTTGTTTTAGCCTACTGATCCAATGTAGATCATGCTAAAGCCTATTATTACATGTTTATTGTGTTGACCTAGTGATGCAGTGTGGATTACGATAAAGTGGGGTTTCTATTGATGATGGTGAGGTGGTTTAGCCTCGGGATGCCCTGGTTGGTTCTTGTGGTTTCGGTCCCACATTCGTGCTTGGAATATGGGAATGGGGTGAAAGGCTAAAGAGAGAATTGGCTCAACCATTCTATGCTCGGGTGGAACGTGGTAGTCTCATCCTGGGTTGGATTTTGCATTCATTAATAAGAGGTTCTCTCCTTGATATTTTATGTATAAATGTACTAGTTATATGTGGATTTCATGGTTGATGTATCCTTGATATTCCTATTTTTGTTATGTTGTTTATAATCATGGATTACAAAAATGATGATGTATGTCTTTCCTCATGTTTTGATTGGTAAATGAATGACAAATGTATCTATGACCTAATAGATGATAATGTAGCTAATGATACAAGGGAACAATGCTTCTTAGTGATTGTTAGATAAGTATGATACCCCTATGATTAAATTTGTTGTTTACACCTGTAGATTACATATTTGTGATATGTTTGACGAAATGCCTATCATGGCCAGCGGGGGTCCAGTCAAGTCCTTATTCAAGTAATTGCATTTGTATGATCATTGCCTTGTTATCTTTTTGTTCTGAATATGTCAACTAATTTTGGGTAGTGACCTAGGCTCTGGGCCTCAAAACGTTTCTCAAATTTCAGGGACAATGGCACACTACTTAGCAAAATATTGCTTGGACATTGGCATGCCATGCTGTGGGAGCATCCAAATCTATATGGTTGATGGCATGCCCATATCATGGGAGATTCCAAGGGTTAATCTGTCTAAAAACTTAGTGGGACCCACAGGTTGGTTTCCAGAAAGGTTGGGATGGTTCTTTGGAGTCTTGTTTCTAATGTGTTGTGTTTCCATCAATTCCACTTCCTTAGGGTCAAATAGGAGGTTGAATCCCATCATAGTAGCCTCTCGTCATATGTTTACCCTGGTTGGACGATTAGATGGGAATATGTGGGATGAGAGTGTTTCAAAGTGGTACCAGAGCATAGTTCACCCCTTGGACTGGATGGGCAGTGTTTGTTGGTCATGCATTCATGTTGGTTTCACATGTGTTAATCATACTTGTGTTCTATATGCTCGTTGCATATGCATGGTATCCATCGTGGTTGTATTTATGTCTTCATGTGGAAGAGGATGTTGTTGTTGTGAAGGCTGTCATCATGACTGCATGATTGGTGATATGTTGCTTATGGTTGTGTATTGTCAGTGTACATTGGTATGGTTGTTGTTGTCATGCATGAGTCATGGTATGTGTAGTTGATATGATCATGCATTAATGACTAGACTCTATCTAGATTGATGGTTACATGGTTATATGCTTATGTATTATATGGATATATATTGTCATGATTATGTTATACATGTACTATGCTAATTGGTTGATCTTTCAGACGAGATATACTCCTCAAACATTGCTAAGGTGCATTGGTTTATTGTGATTTGGTTTAGCTGACATAGTATGACTTGTAGGAAAGATATCAAAATGGATAGTAACATGGTAGACTACAAAGATTCTACCTATGAACCAGATAAGAAACGTGGTGTTGGGCACTCTCTCTTGACTTGACAGACACATTGAGAAGCTTGAAGGAAGAAATAAGGAGTTGTAAGGAAGACAATGACAAAATCATGTAAGCACAAGAGAAAAATGTAGAGGTTAATGTAATACTTCTTCAAAGTTTGTCAGAATTGCAGTGACAGGGGCCACTTTTGATCAACCATGGACAAGAGGACGAAACTAATGGGGCATATGAAAGTAGGTCTCATGGTGGTTACAGGTTGGATAGAGATGACATAGTTAGAGATGGTAGATTGTTAAGTAGTCCAGATAGGAGGGGTGATGGATACACGTATTATTATAGTTCTGGTTCTGACAATAATCATCATTGTCATCATGATCATCCTTATACAAGGATTGGAATACTTAACAGATGAGTTTAAGAAAGCAAATCCACCTACTTTTGATGGGGACTTGAAGAAGCTAGAAGATGAAAAGGCTTGGATACTTGGTATGAACAAGTTATTTGAGTTTCATGCATACACAGAAAACATGAAGGCTAGAATTGTTATCTTCAGCCTAAAGGGCAAAGAAAACATATGGTGGGAAGATGTGATGTGGGTTAGAGACATCAAGATGGAGGAATTGAGTTGACATTTGCTCAAAAGTATTTTTAGGAAGAAGTACTTGTCATAAAGGTACTACGATAGTCAGGACGAAGAATTCTATGAGCTAAAGATTGGAACATTGACAAATGAAGAGTACATGACCCGTTTTTTTGAGCTATTGAGGTATGTAATATATATTAGAGATGAGAAAGCTAATGTTAGGTCCCTATAATACTAGTGATTACCCCATTACTATTGTACTTGTATCCCTTATTAATATTTTTGTGCCCCTATTGTCCCCATATTGTTATTACTGTGCCCCATAGAATCCCTCTATTATTATTTTTGTGCCTTTATATTATTATTGTTAGGTTGGCCAGGTTATATTGTGATTCCTTAGACGCCTATATATAGAAAAGAGGTTTTCTCATTTTAATCATCAAGGAATCATTCATTTGTGTAATGTAAAGGATGTTTCCCCCTAGAAGAGATTGAATTCTAAGGCGTTGATCTATCTTTTCCATCTTTTTGTGAGTTGGTTTCATAACATTTGGTATCAAAGCTTCGGATTATAGGGTTTTGCTGCTCCAAATGGATCATCATGGAATTTTCACTATAACTTTTTTTTTGCGACGTTTGAAAAGTGAAAAAGAAAACCCATTTGAGACAAAATTGCATTGAAACTTGGGTCCAAATTTTAGAGCTTTTCGCACTATATTTGTGGAGATATGATCTGAGGAAGTTGGTATTTTTGCAGACTCCTAAATTACATTCCAAACAGGTGACTTGGGGAAAATCGTCATAACTTTCTCTCTGGGAATTAGATTGAAATTTCGTAAGAAACTACAAAATGAGAACAGAATGTAGTTTCTTGTATATATTTTTCAGAGACAAATATCGAAACAAGGACACGTGGCATGTCGTACAAGTTCGCTCTACTGAACTAGTCTATAATCAAGTCACTGTGGGAGATTTGGTATAAGTCTTCCTTGGAGAATCCAATTTGGATCAGACTGGTAGCATTGGAAAGAGGACACAGAGGGCTACTATAGTTTAGAATTTTAGAACTGGATGATCTGAAATTTCAGAGATACATCAAAGGAAATATCGAGCTCCTACAAAGTGAAAAAGATGTGTAGATTTTTAAAATTTTTTGCTTAAGCTTGGTTTGAAAAATTATTTTGAATGAATTGAAAGGGCATAGTAGAGCATTATTATCGGTAACTCATGCCCCAAGGAAAGAAAATGCAAGCACCTAGTAAGAAATTTGAAAGCTCTAGCATGACTGATGAAAAAGAGGAAGAAATACTACATGATATATCAAAATTACAAGACCAAGTGCAACAAATGTCACTCTCACAAAAGCTAACAAAAGCTAAGATAAATGGCGTGGAATCTAAGATAAAGGCCGTGGAAGCTAAGATGAATGGTGTGGAAGCTAAGATGGATGATTTGAAGAAATATTTTAAGACAGACGTGGCAGATTTGAAGACAGATTTGAAGACAAACATGGCAGATTTGAAGATAGATTTGATAAATCTTCTACGAGAAATACTTACTAATGGTGAAAGGGTAGTAAAGGAAACACATGATGTGAACAAAAGAAATGTTAATCATGATTTCATAGACTCTAATTTTGGATCGAAGACCCACCATATTCCAAAAATTGATATGAGGAAGTTTGATTGGCAAGGATCCCACAACATGGATATTACAGATGGAGCAATTTTTCGATCTCAATAATGTGCAAAACACACAAAAGGTACGTATTGCAACTTTATATTTGCGACCAAATCAGTTTGTATGGTATCAATGGCTTTGCTCTCGTAAACAATTTATCACTTGGGCAATTTTTATGGAAGAATTAGCACATTATGAGGATTTACAAAAAGCAACACTTTTTTTAGCCAATTGATAAGTCTCAAACAAAAGGGTTCAATAATGGAGCACATTGAGGAGTTCCAAAAATTGAACATAAGGGTAAAAGATATTCCAGAGGAGCACAAGATTGATGTGTTCATAGGGTCTTTAAAGGATAATATCCAACATGATGTTCGCCTTTGGGAACCTGATTCATTAGAGAAGGCATTCAGATTAGCAAAAAAAATGGAAAGCAAAATTATGGCAACCAGGAAGCATACCACTCACATATATAAAGAGGGAAGTGGTGTTGCTGCTAGTCTTTCACAACCTATAAGGTTGACACCACAACAATTGGAAGAAAAAAGAGAAAAAGGGCTTTGTTATAGTTGTGATAGCAAAT